>JAHBCN010004185.1:0-66616 GCA_019359885.1 Listronotus oregonensis | reverse complement strand
TATACTTTTGGTCCATTTTGGTAAACCACTTATATAATAATTCAAAATGGAGCATTTGTCTTTTTTAATATAATACATACTAACAATTGTCACTTTACCTTGAAAGTTATTTTCAAGATCGTTTGGATAGCTTTTCTGTAAAAGAACAGTTCTTCTTAATTCATCAGAACTTATAGTTTTTTTTAATAAATTTACGATTATTTTTTTTTTTTAAATTATTCAAATTTCCCCCCTAGGCTTCAGCATACTCAGCCTTTGCAAAAACCCCCCCTTTATCGACTCAAATTCTGACAGATGTTTAAGCATTGCGTATTCAGTTTAATTTATATGTTACTTACTTTTCCAAATTTATGTAACTTTTTTTTTTTTGATTACAAAAAAAGGTATAATTACTGGTCAAAAATTCGCGTTTTTTCTTAAACTAAATTTTTTTTTTGTTTAAATAAAAACAAGTGAAAAAATATTTGCTGTGGGGGGGATTCAACCCAAAAGCCCCCGGGACAGATGTTGGCTCCTTGGTAAATATATAGTTGTTCAGTTTGGGGCAGTAATATCCCACCGGTAGCGACCTTACAAGCATAATGAGGAGTTAGTTATTACTTGGTACTTGAAATATTGAGTTTAGATGAGTTTTGTTTTTTTGTTATAGTGAATTGCCCAGAAAAAGATTAAAAAAAACCTGGGTGATGAAAGCTGCCGCGCTAACCCGCTCGACCACTGGTTGCTTTACGTGCGGATAAAAAAATTTAATGTTCATCCATATGGGATCGAATTAAACGCCAACGAAACGTTTAATCATTGCGTATTCGGTTTAATTCATTTAGTAAATATTTTTTTTATATTATATTAAATAATTTTAAAATTATTTATAAAAACAGGGCAAATCTGGGGAAAAAAAACTAATAAAAACCCCCTTTATGTTAATAAAAATTATTTACTAACAATTTATAATACATTTTACGATCGCAAAAAAAGTAATTTTATTGAAAATATTGATAAAACAAATTTCGGTACGGGGGTTTTGTTCATGTAGACGCACTTTAGCAGGCCAAAAGGAGAAAGTGCGTCTAGTTCAAAATTGGGGCCTACCGGGGCGCTCTTTTTTCCGGCGCGTTTTCATAACACGGCATCGGCAATCTCCTCTGGTCAAATCGCACAAAACGCCCTTGAACTCTATAAATACTTGTCTGGAAACTTATCTAGCGTGCGTGTAAAAATTGTTATATGTATATGGGCTGTTTCTAAAACCAAGAAGATCTCTTCATTGCGATGTAAGTTTCTAAGGTCGGGCATAAATATACTAGCCCAGTAAATGAGCCGGAAAATACTGTAAAATGTGGAAAAGTTAAATTTTCCTTTTTTGTCACTCGGGGGGTGGTTTTGATGGTATGCAACCCCCCCCCACAAATTTTGGTTGCGGATTCCAAAGCGCCCAAAAAAACCCCAAGGGGGAATCTTGAGGAAAAAATTTTTTTTTAAAAATTTCTCCTTTTTTTCAAAAATTTATTTTTTGGGAATTGTCCGAAAGTTCCCCTTTTTTTGACCAAAAGGAGGGGGGGGCGCTGATTACAAATTAAATTTTTGGCAACGTTTTTTTGAGATACATCATCAAAGTTGAAAACCAAACTAACCTTATTTACACTATTCCCCCTTCTTTTTTAAAAAAATTTTTGATTTTTACACAAATTGGCCCCAATTTTTTAAAAAAACTTTTAAAAACTTTTTTTATATTTTTTCATTTTTTCCCTTTAATTCAAACCTCTATTCCCCCACGTCGGATCGGCCCGAACCATGTATACACTGGGAAATCATGGCCCCCCCGCTTGAAAGTGAAGCCGAAAATTTAAAGGAAAAAGGTGTAAAAAAATAAAAAAAATTTTTTAAAAGGGGGCTTATAAAATATTGTGTATTTATATAAAATCAAGTTTTGTACAAAAAAAGGGGGAAAATAGTAAAATAAGGTTGTTTGATTTTCCTTTGATAAATTTTAAAAAAAAAACGTTCCAAAAATTTTTTTTAGATTGTTATCAGCCCCCAAAAAAACCCCTTTTTAAATTTGGTCAAGAAGGGGCCTTTTTCCGACAATACCTATTTTTTTGTATCTCATAGGGGGGTTTTTTTGAGGTGCAACCATTCTCACACAATTTTTTTCCACAGATTCGTAATCAGCTCAAAAACTACCCTAATTTTTTTATTTTTTTTATTACAAGGCAGATGTTAGTGGTGATGAATGTTCCCCAGGTCTACAGAACACCTAAAAACAAAAAAATCAAATCGGCTTACTGGGCTTCCCGTGGGGTTCTAACGGTTTTTTTGGACCCATATTACAGCTTTGGGGTTGTCATAAAGTAAAGAAAAAGGTTATTTTTAGAAAGAAACAATAAACATACATTAAATTAATGAAATTCTTTTAATTCTTTTGTTTTTAAAAAAAAAAAGATATTATACAGCGGTAAGTAATAAAATTATTTTAAATAAAAGTTTTACTTATATTTATTAAATCAAAACCGCAATTTTCCCCGGAAAAAGCAAATTTTTGTCTACCTAGATGCAGTACTACTTAAATTTATCATTAAAATGCAATGGGCATAAATTGTATTAAATTAAAATTTTTTTTTGCATAGCACTTGAGCTTTTACCGTACTGTTGTTTTTTAAGAAAATATATAAAATTACTTTGTTAAAGTGAAAGAAAATTATTTTTATGTTTTATTGATTTTTAAGAAAAAATTTAAACTTAATTCTTATTTGTCAAATAGCCCATTTAACATACCCTGTTGCTAAGAGTTCTCATTTTTACCTCTTTTTTAAAATTTTAAACCCCCTTTTAAGTTATTTCTCTTTAACAACGACTTTGTCACTCGGCCTTAAGCCTGTCATAATTTTTTTTTAGAAAAAAAAAAGTTTTTCAAATTAAAAAAAGGGTCTTAGAAATTGAGCCCGAAGAAAGGGGAGTTTGCATAACGGCTGTTTTCAAAATCAGGAAAAATTAAGGCACCATATATGTAGAAATTTTCAAAGTGACACTTTTGCTATTAAATTTTGGTGGGGGATTGGAACCTCCATACTTTTGATCCCCCTCTTTCTCCAAAATTAGATCTTGGAACTATTTTAACGTATAAAAACTTTTCCAGGGATATTTCGGTTACAAACAAAGGTAGTACTATTCACAAAATCCTTTTACCAGCCTACTGTAAAAGTCCTGAAAATCTGAAAAAGATCAAATTTCGTAAGTAATTATTCTTTTTAAGTTATAGCTCTCATGTACAAAATGTTTGGTAGCAAAGACGTTAAGTGACAAAAAAAAATTTTAAGTCAGAGAATTGTTAAATATTCTAAAACCTTTATCTACAGTTACAATTATGTCAGTAATAACAGTAATTGATTAAGTATGATACATAGCATTATAGAATCAATCTATCAACAATAAAATGCAGAAAAGAAAGCCGCAGGCGAACTCTGTAACCCCAAAAAAAGAAAAAATTGCCTGTCTATAATCTCTTTAAAACCCCGACTCCATAAGTTGTCTCGGCAATAATCGGATTTGAATGGCTAGTTCGGGTATAGAAATAAAAAGATCAGCCGGGCTCTTTACATTTGTTCTCATTTTATCCTATAAAAAAGTACATAAGTTTATTCTGTCATTGCTTTATTTTTTTTTCATTTCATTTTTAATTTTTTAAGTGATCCCAACCTGCAAATCATTGTTTAAAGTGTTTATTTTCAAATCATATTTTAATTATTTGAATTACATGTATTTACCAGACCTAGAGTGTTGTAAAGTTTACCTTTAAATAAACTAAATTTTATTATAAAAGTTTTGTGGAACATTTTGTGGAAGGGCACAACTTTGGAGAAACAAAAAAATGGTGTCTTAAACTTCATCAATTTTTTAGAGGTATTTTAACTACAAATGTGTTTACATATTTTTAAAAAAAATTTTGGGCATTGCACTTTAAAATAAAGCATTTATAATCTTTTATGTTTTTTTTTCTTTCCAAAATTTGCTAACATTTCTTTAAAATATTTTAGGATTTTTTAAAATAAGTTTTATTTTTTAAAATAATCTAAACCCTTTTTGGATTTTTCTTAAAAATATACTAATAATTTATTTTTATTTCCCTCCAAATTTTTCATTTCCCAATTTTTTTCAAAAAATATTTAAGCCTATAACTGTATTGCGGCTAAAGGGGTCCATTACCCATTTTTTACATAATACTAAGTGTAAACACCTCTAGTGTAAATTTTTATTTCTCCTCTAAAAATAAGATTAAAGATTAAAAAAGTTAAAACGTTAAAAAGAGCAAGGCTTTAAGGTTTTGATAATAAAAAAACTGCTACTATCGGTGAACCTTTTCCCTAGATTGTCATTTTACCACAAAGAACCTTTTTTTGTTGATTAAACTTATTATATTTCCGTAACCATAATTCAACGAGCCACTTGGAAAAATAATAAAGAAACCCCAAATTTGAGATGAAAGAAAAAAACTTTCTAACCCATTTCTTGTCTATTACATAGTTCGCCTGTGGTTTCAATTTTTTTGATTTCTCTAGGATTCGAAAAATTTTTAAAAGTGCGAAAAATTAATATATTATTAGAAAAAATTTATTTTTTTCATATGGAATTGCGATATTAATATTTAATTCAAAAATTTTTTAATCTTCTGCTTTATGGTTAATTTTTTAAGCATAATAAAAGAAAATAATAAATGGATAAACTGTTTCCAACCAAGTTTCATTAAAATCGTTTTTTTTTCCCCCTTTTTTCTGAATAATGGGGGCGTTTGGGGCTATGCTTATATAGATTTTTAACATTTGATAGCTCACGCAGTACAGTATGGGATGTTTTAAATGTTTAACCCATTTATCCCCTCGCTGTCAAAACTCCCGGTAGGTAGATTTAAACCTAAAACTGTCCAAAATCTATTGATGACATATTTACACAAATTACCCTTCTAGTACTTATACTATTGTATAATTAGGTACCTTTAATTAAAAAAAAGAAAAAAAAAAACGTTTACAAAAAAAAAGAATATTTTTTAACCCAAAAAATTTTTTACGAACATTAAAAACTAAAACAAAAAAAAGAAAAATCCCCTTTTCATCAATCAACTCTATATTTTTTTCTTTATTTACTTTAATCTTCAATATCATTTATGGGCAAACATTTCTCTCAGCGCAAAAAAAGGTTTGCGGTTCTCTTTTTTGGGCTTTTTGAAACGTGAACAGATCACTCTTAATACATTTCCACCGGATGAACATGAAGGAACTTTTTGTTTTTTTTTTCTTGTTGCTAAAAAAAGGTTTCCCAAATTCCTCAAAGTTTCTAAGTGTTCCTTCTTTTGGGGGAACAACTGTTGCTGTTTACGTTTTTTTTCTGGTTTCCAGTTTTGCGGTAAACTTCAAAGAAATTCGGCAACAAAGGGAAAGAAAATATTGTTTTCTGAGTGGAAACAAAAGCAATTTTTTTTAAGCATTGGTGGTGCATGCCACCATTTTCACTTCTATCGGAGATTTGGGTTTTCACCCAATATTTTTGTTTTCTTTTTTTTTTGCCGACAACACTATATAGCCGCAGCTGCTCCCCTTTTTCATCATCTTGATCCATGTTTATCAACCCGGTGGAAACACTAACTAAAAAAGTTGCCTCTCAGTTACCAGAAACATTAAAAGTTCTGTCAATGGAAACAAAATGTTTACATTTGTTGCCTTCAATTTCCCCAAATTCACAAACGAAGAAACACAAGGCAACAAAAATGTTGCTTAATGTTGCTATTTGTTCCTCCGCTGGAAACTTAGCTTTACGGGAACTAAAGATCACTTTAAACTAATGACATTCAAATGCGAAGCATCCTAAAACTTTTGCCTAAATCTAGATTGTTGCGAGCCGTCACAGCTCTATTATAAATAAGCTCTGCTTCAACGTCTCCGGCTTCCTTTTCGGTATAACGTCTTCTAACTGCAGCACATATCTTCGATGTCTCATCATAACAATTGTACAGCTTCGCATCACTAGTTCTACTATTTTGTATTGTGCCTTAACAAGCATAGATAGACCTTGAGTTAGCATCAACTGTTTTCCCAATGTTCTTAAATCCATTTTTCTTATTACTTTTCTACATTAATCTCCATATGTTGGTAAATTTATTATTTCTTTAATGGCCATCGCATCTGCTACATTTCTTTCAAAATCATTTCTTTTGATCACGATTTCGAATCCTCAGTTATTCGACGTCTGGATCGCTCAGATCATTTGTCAAATTGTTTTTGAAGACCACCGGGCCTACTCCTGATTATGAAAAAAAGTAGTTTATGAAACATATTATAAAACGTCCAATCATATATTGTTAAATTGTTAAACCCAAAAACATTGTCAATCACTAACTATTGTTTATTTTTATTCAGAAAATGTTGTCTGTTCTATTTGTTGCGTTTCATCTCGATTTCATTTCAGACCTTAGATGACAGACTGCACAAATTCCATTTCTTTTTAATATATTTTTTTTGTTTTGTTTTGCAGCATATCATAATGTAACGGACTTTTAAAATATGTGTTTAATATATAGAATTGTCGGAAGTTACCATTATTTATTTAGGTTCATAATTTTTTATTTATACAGGGTCCCGCAGCTCACCTCCCGTTTTAAGTAGCTCATTTATTATTCAATGTAAAATTATTATTTATTGCAGACGTTACCTTTAACCCACGGTGCATTTCACGAAAATAATTTGGATTATACAGGGTGTCACAAAAAAATGTGACGTCACGCTGGTGAATTTTTAAATTGAATGCTCGGTACTTTTTTTGTATTTTTAGGTACCTCTTGTGGTCATATATTTTGCTCTAAAATTTTGTCAACAACGGTTCAGTGATTTTAAAGAAAAAAAAACTGTTTTGCACCACTGAATTTAAAAATCAATAAAAATAGCAATAGTGCTTGATTAATAGAATTAAACGAGGAACTTATTTAGTAACGTAATATCAGTCGCTTGGGTCATGTTTGATTAATTCAAATTGCACAGGGTGTCCAAAATTTAGTGTCAAACTCTTCAAGTTTTAAAGCAATTAATTTTTCCTATTTTAAATATGAGCCCTTGTATATTTTTAAGTCGTTAGATGCAGACTTAAAAAACAAACATTTTTCTAAATATAACCCTATTGAAATTCTTAACACATTAAAAGTTATTCGTTGAAAACTCATTTTGGCATCTATTTCAATAGTAATACCATTGAATAAAAAAAATAGGTGGCTATGAAAAACAATTTATTGACATTGGAGTTTATTTAACTTACAGAATATCATTTTGACGCATTGTAAAAATTCTAGTTTTTTTTAAGAAATTCCTTTAAATGTAAAATAAACCTAATTTTTAATTTGTAATACCTTTTGGCCAACATGTTTGTAACTTTAACGAATTTCCAGGTAATAATTAACGTAATTAGGAAACTCTAATGTCAATAAATTATTTTTCATAGCTACCTTCCATTTTTATTCAATTATATTACTATTGAAATAGAATGCAAAATGAGTTTTCAACAAATAACTTTTAATGTGTTAGGAATTCCAATAGGGTTATGTTCAGAAAAATGTTTGTTTTTAAATTATGCATCTAACGACCTTAAAATATACAAAGGCTCATATTTAAAATAAGAAAAATAAAGTGCTTTCAAATTTAAAGAGTTTTACACCAAATTTTGGACACCCTGTACATTTCGAATTAACCAAACATGACCTGAGCGACTCATATAACGTTACTTAATAAGTTTCTTGTTTAATTCTGTAAATCAAGCACTATTGGTATTTTTATCCATTTTTAAATTCAGTGGTGCAAAACAGTTTTTTTCAATATTTATTTTTTTTTCTCTGAAATCACTAAATCGATGTTGACAAAATTTTAGAGGAAGATAGATGGTAAGGTACCTAAATATATAAAAAAATACAGAGCATTCAATTTAAAAAAATACACCATGGTGACGTCACACTTTTTAGTGCCACCTTACATAACCAAAATTATTTTTCCGAAATACACCGTAGGTTAAAGGTCACATCTGCAAAATATAAAAATTTTACATTAAATAATAAATGACCTACATAAGACGCGAGGTGAGCTGCAGGACCCTGTATAAATTACCTTACTTTTTTCCTCTTCCGAGGGCCATTTTGAAGGATTCTGGGGGCAGAAAAGTTACCTATTTTGCCCTTTTCTTGCATCATGTATTAATAAAATAATTCTTCCTTCTACCATTTTGCTTCAGGTTTGAACAAGTTATCAAATACACTTTTTCAATAAATTAACCATCAAAAAGTAACTAAAAGTTTAAAGTTAATTTTTGTCAAAACCACTTATCCGATTTGGACGATTTTTTTTTATAAATACCGGGTGTTACAATTATAACGGGCTTTTTCACTAAAATTTATAACACCCTTTTTAGTTTAGCAGTTACAGTATTAAGTTATAATTCAAAGCAAACTCTGGCCTTATCTTTTTATAACATTTTGTTTTTTGATTTACTCTTTTATCTTAGCTGCTACAAGAGAAACACAATTTTATAGCAGAACATGTTTTTATTGACTTTAATTTTTATTAAAAGCACTAGAGTAAGTAGCAGGCTATGGAAAAACAAATAAACAGTAATTGTCATCAGGTAACTGAAGCCGTCAAAAAGCAGTTGATAGAAGTGTGTTAGTCCTTAACATTTTTTTTTGGTAAAATCTTTAATTTTGCTAGTATGCAACGTGAAACACGAAATCTTACTCGCAAAGAATGTACTCAAGCATTAGTTTTTTTGAGGGAGGTTGGATATACCTAAGAATTGGCGTACGATTTATAGTATGTCATACAACCATTTCACGGGTCATAGAAAGATACAGAGAGACTGAAAGTCATTTTCGCAGACTGGGACAAGGAAGGAGGCGAATAAAGACCCCGATTCATAAGCGATTTTTAAGGATTTCAGCACTAGACAACGTTTTGTAACAGCCGGTACCCTTCAAAGTCAGTTACGAGATGCCAGTGGCATACAAGTTTGTGGAGAAACTATTCGTAGTCCACTAAGGGAACATAATTAGAGACCTAGAATTGCTGCTCGAGGTCCAGCTTTAACTAGAGATCATCGGAGAGCGAGGCTAAATTTTGCCAGGGAGCACCATCTCTGGTTAGAGGCTGAATGGCAGCAGGTATTATTTACTGATGAGTCCCGTTTTTGTTTGTACAATGACAGGCGTATGCGTGTATATCGGCGCCCTAACGAACGGTATGCTCAATGTAATTTTGCAAATTTTACAATATTTGGAGGAGGATCTGTGATGGTCTGGGGAGGCATTTCTTTGACTGGTCGCACGAAACTTGTGGTCATAAAAAATGGAAGCCTTACAGCTGAAAGGTACATATTGGAGGTTTTAGATCAACATGTAGTGCCATTTGCTTCATATATAGGATAAGGATTTTGTTGATGCACAATAATGCCAGGCCTCACAAAAATACATGTTCTGCTATAAAACTGTGTTTCTCTTGTAGTAACTAAGATAAAAGAGTAAATCAAAAAAGAAAATATTATAAAAAGTTAAGGCTAGAGTTTGCTTCGAATTATAAATTAATACTGTAAGTGCTAGACTCCACAGGGTGTTATACATTTTATGGAAAAAGTCCATTATAATTGTAACACCCGGTATTTATTATTTATAAAAAAATAAGTTTTTATGCGAATAGAGTATTATACTAAGTTTCTAAAAGAGACAACTTGTTATTAAAAAAAACGTCCAAATCGGATAAGTGGCTTCGAAAAAATTAACTTTAAACTTTTGGTTCCTTTTGGTGGTGCGTTAATTTATTGGAGAAGTGTATAAACGTTTATTGTTTCGGAAAAAATGTTTTTTAACTTAAGAATAATTTAATGTTGTAACCTGTTTTTGTAGTGTGTTTCATATTGAGCCTCGATACTTGGAATTGGAATCGAACCAAGAGAGTAAGATAACAATTAAATGTTTATCTAAGAAAAGCAAAGTATGTGAAGAAGAATATTATTGCCATGCTCTTATTGGCAAATCAATTAATCCACAAGCAATAGTAAAATTTCTTATAACTGCAGAATTTGTCGATCCTTTTCTAAAATTTTCAAAAACTAAATTTAACTTCCAACTTAATGTAAGAGGAAATATAACCGATGGCACCACTCAAGGTAAGTACTTATCATTATGTTATTTTAATTTTTCCAGGGTGTAACAGATTTGGTCTTAGTACAATAGCTAAATCAACCGGTATAATCAGATTCCTCTATTTAATATGAAGTGGTAATAATACTTTAATTTTAACATTTTTCCGAACCATCTTTTGCTTTTTTGACTTGTTACAGACCGACATATTGCCTGAGTTATGGACATCTGCATTTGTGGAATTAATAAAAAAGATTAGAATTAAAAAAACAAAATGTTAGGTAAACACTATGATCAAATTTAACCAAATGTGAGAAAAAAAATATTTGTGAGATGATTTAATTTCGATATCATATGCATATGTAATTGTGTAGTTAGTACAAACTAAGAAAAAGCATATGTACAGGATTGGCATGGCAACGGCTTGGGAGCCAATTTAATGTAATAGAGTAGGATGCATATGGTATGACCCCAGATTAAAAAGAGAACGACAACAATTTTCCTATCCCACTTCCAATACAACGACGGTCGACGGCGACTACGATCCGTTAGAATATTGTCAACAGTGTTGTCATTTCGTAAAATATTTATTAGCAATTTTAGAAATGTTTAAAAATCATACATTTTATAAAACTTTTATTAAAAAATTATGCTCTTAGCAAAAACAAAAAGAAATTTGTAAAAATATTAGTATTTTAAGATGGTTAAAGATACTTTATTATTATAATAATAGCAATTTATTATTTTATGGAGCATGACAACATGAAAAAGTTTATTATATGGTTTTCACTTATGTAAAATCTGGATTGAGACAGGATCTGCGTGAAAATGCAAACAAATAATTTTTGCCACCTTACCTGCAATCAACGTGGAAAGTCGTGTCGCCTACTCGATAACCGCTTATAGGCGAGGGGGTTTCCCCGGTCGTTTCTTTTGATAGCCATTGTTATCATTCACAAAGGGAATAATTTTAATTTAAATGCAATATTATATTTTTAATGATTTATTTACAAATCGTCAGAATTGCTACCTTATTCGTAAGATCGTAAAATCGGAGCCAAAATGGTGTAATCTTACGAATAATCGTAGATCTGGCATCACTGAGTGTGTGTTGTCGTAGGCCGGCCGGGGTATTTCCTTTTATTCTTGGGTCGGTAGAAAGGGAATGAACCACTCACGTTTTCTGTCTGTCTTTATTTCGCTCAAACCTTTGCTTAATAAATTGACCTTTCTTTTATCGCACTGAAAATCTCTGCACGAAAAAAATTGGTTTGTCAGACGTGTATAGTGAAACACGATAAAAAAAACCTTAATTTTGTATAAAATAAGTTTTTTTTTCACAGATTGTTTAAGAGACCGGCATACTTCTAATCAAAACGAACCCATAATTCCCTATTTAAAGGACCGGGCTAAGATATTGTAAAATTTTTTTCTTCTATTTGGTACATATAAAGTTTATGTACCGGGTATCCAATTGAAGGACGCCGGCTGTATCCGAAACTATTTATTGCACAGCGTTGGGGCACGAATATTTTTGTTAAAAGTAATTAAGAGAAATAACTGGAAATTATTTTCAAGTTTCCAAAACAACCGCCAGATGGTGCAACCGCAACTTTAAATTAAAAAACCTATTTTTTTCTCCAAAATTAGTTAGTATTAGGTACAATTTTAGATACAGGTACAGGTTAGATGATAAATAATGCAAATAGCTCTATCTCCTACATCTTTTGTCGAAAGTTTATCAAATGGGTACTTGTTTAAAAGAAAATTTAAATCATTTTTAAATGTCGTCCCTTTCGCTGTCCGCTAGTTTGTAGTGCACCCCCTAGAGAGCGTTGTTTAAAAAACTCTGTTTCTCGAGATTTTTTCAAGAAAGTTAAATACGACGATATATTTTTTTATTATAGGTTTAGAAGAGAAAAAAATATCTACAGTTTGCAAGATCGCGTTTTTGATATTTGCATTCTTTCGAGTTATTTCAAAATAACCTGTTTTTATGATAAATGTTATTGACAATTAATCATTATTTAGTAGAGATTACAAGAATAATTACTGTAAAGTAAAAGAAAATACTGGAAACACTTATAAAGTTTGTATTGAATACACTAGAGGGCAGAATGAACATCGAAAAATAAAAATGCCGGATTGAGGCATTTATTAATTCTAGTAAAAAAATTAATCAGGAAGCTTGGAAATAAAACAAGAACAAAAGATTGGAAAATGACATGACCTATTTAAGTTGACAGATGTCAGTTTCACTCCAATTTAAATAAATAAACTGCTGTTATATGCTACTTCATTTGGAATTTTAATTTTTATGCAGATTAGATCCTAAAAAGGCCACAGCCATTTAAAAGTTTGAGTGAAACTGACAACTGTCAACTTAATAGGGCATCTTGTTTTCCAATCTTTTTTTCTTGTTTTTATTTCCAAGCTTGCTTGACTTTTTTTAATTAGAATTAATAAGCAGTCACGGCATTTTTATGTTTTCGATGTTCATTTTGTTCTCTAGTGTATAAAATAAAAACTTTAAAATATTTTTCAGTATTTTCTTTCACTTTTCAGTAATTATTCTTTTATTCTGTCTCAAAGACTGTTTTCATTAATTGTCAATATTATTTATCATGAAACCCCCGAGTAACGATTTTCGGCTGATTTTCATGGACGTAATTTCCTCCAATCGCCCCCAGGGCACCTCGCAGAGCAATCCCCAAGCGCCCCTGGGGAATTCTAATGCCAAATTAAATTGGCATCCCCGAAAACCCCCGAGTAACGATTTTCGGCTGATTTTCATCGACACTGCAATTCCTCCCAGGGCACCCCCGCAGAGCAATCCCCGAGCGCCCCGGTAATTCCAATACACGAATTGAATTCGGCATCCCTAAACCCCAAGTAACGATATTCGAACGATTTTTTTCCGAGTTTTCAGTTGTTCTTATAATAATGCAAGTAATTATGCAATTGCAAATGCATTTATTGCACCAGAATGCATTTTGCGAAAATGGCATAACCACACCATATAGACCTTTTCCTGGGGGGCTTTTTGAACGCAAATGCAGAAAACCGTATCTCGATATCTGCTGGCCCTAAAAATGTCTTTATTTCGGTTCATTTTTATCTAAAAGTTCTGGACAACTAGTAAAATAGTCTCTATAAAAATAGAAAAAAAAATGTACTTCTTTACATATTGTAACACTATAAAATTTAATCCCCATTTTCAAAAAAGAAACCATTTTGTATGCAGTCAGAGCTGTCAAAACTTGAAGTACTTCAAGTAAAATTTTACTTGAAGTACTTTTTTGTACTTCAAGTATTTTACTTCAAGTACTTTTTATTAGGAGGTACTTGATCTTGTAATTGATTAGTTTTTATGAAGATACTGCTGTTTCTATTGTATTGCATTACAACGCTCATTTGAATTGGATCCTACAGCAAGACAAGTGTAACTATTACCGATAATTAGACTTTTTGTTCTTTTTTCGAAATCAATCCTTATAAAAAATCCTTTATTTTGATACCCAATTTTTTATATTTAATAATGAATACTAACAGCCATTTTTCATGACAATTTTATTATCGAACTCATTCAGGATACGAAACAGTTTCCAAATCACTCACAAAAATGTCAAAAACGTGATAGTTCAAGAATATTCTATTGCTGCCATTCGACGTTTGTTGGAGCGGTTCCCCAACTATTTCGTATTGTGAATGCGTTCATTATTACCTTTATTTGAACGAAAACCCCTGCATTTTAATAGGCAACTTAAACAAAATTTACACTAATAAAAGGGAAACGACATCAAAATTAAAGTTGCGTTGTTCTGACTTGATTTTGTGTTGATGGGAAATTAAAATATTTCCCAAGAATAAGTTTTGGGTGCCACCTGTAGGTACCCATACGAAAACACTCGCTTTGAGAGTGAGATGTATCGGATGCCAACGCCAACCCGTTGGCAACCACAGGAAAAAACCCATTTTGGAAAAAAACAATATTTCCTATAATAGTTTAAGGCCCAAGCGCTCGCCCGAGTAAAAGCATTGTAGGCCTGTTGCCATAAATTTAAAACGAAATTTTACATTATTTCGGACATCGGATGCATAAGATCCCAACTTAAAACGGGACACTTAGCAATCCTACTTGTTTCTAACTATAGTTTTTAACGACTGGCCTACTTTCCAATGACGTAGCGCTCAGTCCTTAAAGCTTTTAGGAATTGTGGAAACCCGGTTTGGAGGAATAAACCTCTAACTTTCTTACAAAAATACTATTTAAAGATAATTTGTTTTACTTTGAAGTACTTTTAATTACTTCAAGTACTTTTATGTACTTCAAGTACTTTGGTTTATTTCAAGTGCTTTGGTGTACTTCAAGTACTTTTGTTTTACTTCAAGTACTTTGTTTTACTTCAAGTACTTTGGTTTACTTCAAGTACTTGGATTTACTTCAAGTAAAATACTTGGGTGGTACTTCAAGTACTTTTTAATTTACTTGAAAATGCAAGCACATTTTAATGAATACTTGTACTTGTACTTGAAGTAATTTTTAAAAATTAAAACTTGGTACTTGTACTTGAAAGTACTATTTAAGAGTACTTTGACAGCTCTGTATGCAGATAACAATATTATTTTATTTGTGGAATTTTTTAAATTGAAGGTTCCATTTCCAAAATTCAAATTTGTTTTTAGATGTACTTCATTATAACAATGAAACGGGTACTTCATTTCAAGTGCTTGTTACAGTGGACGACAATTTTAGTTTTGTTGAGGGCGGTGAAAAGTCTCATGCGAAGACACAAGCTCTCAAAGATAAGGCAGAAGTATTAGCAAAAATTCAATATTGTCCCATTATAAAACAGAAACGAAGATATCAACAAAGTGGAAAATAACTTTGAATACGAGAATCATCCCAAGTGTGTAAGTATAATTTAGTACAGTCTGTGGGGAGAAAAGTGTTTGACCTCCGGATTTTTCTGTACAGTTTCAATTTTTATGAAATTTGAAATTAAGTTCTGTCATCCTCTGGGTCAAAGTTTATATATGCTTAAGGTGTGTTTTTATTTTATGGGGTAAAAAACCACCTCTTATGCTAAACAGTTTTAAAAAACATAGAAATAGAGATTATATAAATTAAAATTTTAGCTTAATATGTAGAATAAATGTATTTTTATGTTGTAAGTAATATCTTACAATGTATTTGTAACGTTTTAATCCTTAAAAACCACCCTTAATAAAAAAAAAAATGTCAAAAATGTTTTTTTTTATCTTAAAATTATTTAAGGACGCTTATATTGTAGAAAAAAATATCTTAACATTTTACGGTATAATAAATATTTAACTACAATAACTTAACCCTTAAATAACCACCCGTCATGAGATTTACTAAAAAAATAGTTTTTGACAAATTAACACAATTTGATGATACATAATTAAAGCTCCGGAAATAATGCTCAAAAATGGCAAAACCTTGTAACTTTTTTGTCCTGCATCGATTTGCGTAAAAATTTGAAATAAGGAGCTTCTAACCCTCTACTTTATTCAATTTTATTTCATGCTGATGTGCGCTGTTTGTTTTTTAAGGGTGAAGACTTCTAAAATAACATTTTAAACCTTAAGGTGGGTAAAAGTTGGTTTGGATTAGTTGAATAATGATTGTTTTATGCTTTGATATGCTATTTCGGAATATTTTAACCCTTAAAAATTAACTCTTGCTAGAGCCTAAAGTAAAAAAAAAAATATCCTAAAAAAATGATTAATTTATCATAGGGATTTAATTTTAGAATGATGTTGCTTAAAATATGTACTATTTCATTTTGCAACTTTTTGAGTCTCATAAATTAACCCCTATTATAGCCTAATAATGAAAAAAATCCAAAAAACTGAATACCTTGACAGATGTATCAAATAAAAATATTACTGCTTGAAATATTACCAATTTTATTAGTTGGCAAATTTTCAATCCTTAAAAACCACCTCTTACAACATTGCAATTTTTATAAACCAATATAATAGATTTAAATTAAAAAAAAAAATAGAATTACATACTAAAATTATACCGGTACAAGTATAAAGTATACCGGTTATATAGATTATTATGCTCCGAAGTGGGCTATTCAAATTTTTCGAAAAAAAAAAAATGATTAGCTCTTAAACATACCCCTTTTAGTTTGAGTAATGGAAAGTTCTTTTAAAAATGATTTTGTAGAGTTTTTTAAGAGCTACAAGGCTATGTGAAATAAATCCTGTTAGATTTCTTAGTTTTAAAATGGGATAAGTTTAAAGGGCTCGAATAACGTGGTGCTCGCTAGTAAATAGAGGCTTTAAATGGCCATATCTCGCCAAATATTTATTTTACAGAAAAATCTAATACATAAAAAATCTTTGCAATTAAAAAATCTACAATTTGATACTTTAACATTTTTTTCGTATCTCCAGTATGGTTGGAGTTATTTTGAAGAAAAGGGTTATTTTTACGAAATTGCGGAAAATCGTTTTTCACTTAAAGCTCCAAATTTTCTTAAGTTAAGATTTTTAAAATGGTCAAACCTTTAGGATGTATTATTAGTACATATATAAAAAGATTCGTAGAAGGGTAAAGATCAATTTTAATTAGGAGGGGAATTAGGGGGTTGTTTTTAATGATCTTTTCGTAGAAAAAAGTAGGGATCGACCTTATTTTTATTATAACTCGCTCAATTTTCTTGCAAAAAATTTTTTTTCTTTTTAAAAGAAAAGTCTAATTATATATTTTAAAAAAGACATTTTATGTTTTCCTTGAAAAGTGCAAAGTTTTCCCGTCATTTGTCTTTAAATCTTTAAAATTTAGCATTTGACGAACAAAAGCTAACCATTTACAAGCCATAGCTCGGTCCGTATTGGTTGTAGAGAAATTATTATTATTATTTTTTTTAGTTTTTTTATAAGGTACAATTTTGCTTTCTAGAATTTTTTTGTTAAAATGCATATTTATTGAGTTATTCGCGAAAAACCCGTTTTCGTCGTTTTTTTTGTCGAAAAACTTTTACTTTCAATCGCGAATAACTCAAAAAATATTAGTTTTGTGAAAAAAAATGTATGGAACATTTTTTACTTAAAATTACTTTCTTCATCGATTCCTATAGTTAAAATATAATAAAAATTTCCACCCCAAAGATGGGATGGTAACCACCCCCAGGATAAAAGCACCCTCGGCATAATATAAACTTTGTCCTGGGCTATTTCCTACCTTCTGTGAAAATTTCAGGTAAATCCATGCAGTAAAAAAAAATTCCAAGCCAAAATACTTCATTTCCTGTACTAATTACAAAAAAAAGTGTTGTGTGCTGGGTGTCGGACTAAGATTTTCTGGCGTATTTTTTCCGCTGAACCCGAAAATCAAACAGCAACTAATCGGGGAAAAGGGGTACTTTCAGGTATAAACGATTTTTTTAATTTAAAACGTCAATATCTTAAAAACTATAAAAAGACACCAAACTTAATTTGACATAAACAATGTATTTTTACAAGACTTTTAATTCAAGTTATATAACCTTTGTGTATAGGTATACCTTTGGAAAAAATTTGAAAATTAAATTTTCTTATTTATTTTATTTACAAATATTAAAAAAATTGAAAATTAAAATTTTAATTTTTTAATATTTGTTTTGCAAATTTTAAGTGATTTGGGATTCAAATGAATAAAATAAAGGATTTATTATTAAAAAGAAAACAAAATCTTATTAATATTTTTTTTCCCATTTTGAACTAAAATTTTGTGTCAAAATTACATTTTTGTTTATATCTCCTTTATTATTTCTCCTATTAAAAAAATTTATTTAACTTTTTTATAGACAATTTAAAAAGCTCTCTTTGTTTCATGAAATTTTTGTATCTCTATAGTTTAGAAGTCGTAATCCAAACCTACCGTGGTAGCAGGATTTTACCGGTAAATGTACCGTGTCGTTTTTTAGGGTTTTCCCGATTTTTTGCTGTTTGACCCCCACTTTGACTTTAGATTCGTGTTCAGCGGAAAAAAAACGCCAGAAAATCTTAGTCCGACACCCGGCACACACCATTATTTTGTGGACCTGTGTTATTTTATTTTTTTAATAAACGCTCTCCTAATTTAACATCAAAAAAATTAAAATAAAGAAAGCACATATGCAAAATGATCGCCATTTTGCAAATACACTTGTTACCACTCGGTAAAAAAACAAATTGACGCTATGTAATGTGTGGCAAACCATCGACAATTTAACCTATATTAGGCTTGTTAGCAAAATGTATGTTTTAGGGTGTAGGGGTAAAAAGGGAGAATTCAGCCTCGTTTAAGCCCTCAAATGTAATTTCAATATCCTTTTCAAATTCAGTGGCCCAAAAACCTATTTGTACCAAAAAAAATGGGGATAAAACTTTTTTTAACGAAATGTATGTTTTAGGAATGTAGGGAATGAAAAAGGATTAATTTAGCCCTTCTAAGCCATTACATGTAATTTCTAATCATATTTAAATTCAGTTTACTACCTCTAAACTACCCCTATCAACGTCTGGGTAATATCATTCAAACGGGACCTACAGTTTAACGTAGACTCCGAATCACCCATTATCCGACAAACGGTATTAGTAGCGGTGACCCATCCAATTACTAGCGTACCTTAAAATCGATGATCTTACGGGAAGCTTGCTGACAAAAGCTTTATTCATAACTAACGGACGTGCCTTGTGCAGGCTTTACAAATGGAAACAACGGCCAAAGATCTGGGCGCGGGCAGTTGTTCGCCCTGGGTAGCAAAAATGTACAAGCTTTACAGGTTCAGAACATACCTATCAGTGATCTTTCAAGTGCTCCTACATTGCTTATTACCAAAGTCTAAAAGGATTGGCAAGGCAAGGACTTGGGAGCCAATATTATTGTAATAGAGTGGATACATATGCTATGACCCCAGATTAAAAGAGAACGACAACAATTTTCCCTATCCCACTTCCAATACAACGACGGTGCCTACGATTTGTTAGGATATTGTCGACAGTGTTGTCATTTTGTAAAATATTTATTAGCAATTTTAGAAATGTTTTAAGAATCATACATTTTATAAAACTTTTCATTTAAAAAAAGTTATGCGCTTAGCAAAAAAAAAGAAATTTGTAAAAATATTAGTATTTTAGAATGGTTAAAGATACTTTATTATTTTAATAATAGGTATTTGTTATTTTATCGAGCAAGACAACATAAATAATTTTATTTTTACTGGTTGGCAACATTGCCCGTCGCTTTCACTTGCATTGACGTCCGGGGACCGGTTGATACTAAGTAGTGTGTGCAGTATTGCCAGATGAGATCAAGCAGAAATCGTGAAATACAATGACGAAAAATCATTAGAAATCGTGAGGAGGGTGGGAAATTAAAAATTACTTAATAATATTGTTAAAAGGAAAACACAATGACAATGTTTAATATATTTATTAAACTTAATGTAACGTTACATTACACCAATTCAAATATTAAAACACTAAATAAACGAGTAGGTAACATAAATTTCAAAATGTTGGCCTAGCCTAATCCAGGCAATAGGCACTACTACATTATGCTCAGTGCTCAGAATCGTTTAAGTCAGTATTATCCTTTTTATTGCTATATAATATGTCACTACTACCTAACTTTCGTATCATGTTGTTGTTGATAGAAAAATCATAACAATTTTTGTCGCCAATTAAACTTTTTCTAAATAAAATACTTTAGATGGTTTTGACTTATATAAAATTTACGATACGAGACAAGGACTGCGTGAAAATGCAACCAAATGAATTGTAAGCCACCTTTACCTGTAATCAACGGGGAATCCCGAATCCGATTCGAATGTCGTTCTGCTCGATCACCACTTGTAGGCGACGGGGATTCCCTGGTCGTTTATTTTGATATGCCATTGTTATCATTCACTACAGGGACGAAGTAAATTAATTATTCAAACGCAATATTTTATTTTAAAATCGTCAGAATTACTTCATTATTCGTAAAATCGTAAAATCGGAACCAAAATCTTACTTAATCTTACGAATAATCGTGAGATCTGGCATCACTGTGTGTGTGTGTGTGTGTGTGTGTGTGTGTGTGTGTGTGTGTATTGTTGTAGTCCGGACGAAGCATTCCCCTCTTCTTCTTGGGTCGGTAGAAAGGGAATCAGCCGCTACAGGTTTTCTGTCTGTCTTTATTTCGCTCAAGTCTTTGCCTATTAAATTAAAATCTACTTTTATCGCACTGAAAATCTCCGCACCCAAGAAATTGGTTTGCCAGACGTGGATAATATATTTAGTAAGGCATATACCTTGTTAATGAGGATTGTAAATTTTTCTAAAAAGGAATCTTTATTTAATAGTAAAACAATAAAAAAATAAGTATGTCTTATAAGAAATTTTAGAAAACCCGATATAATTAACTTTTGATGCTACAGACCAAGTGAAGTAATGTCAAATATAACCACGTTTGCTTACGTAGGCATTGAGGTCAGGAGTTTAACATAAAATTGAAAATACTGTATTGCTTTATTTTATTATTATTTTTTAATTATATTGTTCTTTTTATTTTAAAAATATCCAGATGGCCTTATTATAAAATTTCGTACAAAATATATAGAATATTCATAACCAGTATCACAATTTAATATTACAAATTTTGTACAAATATACATATAGTATACAATATACTTTTTACTACTATACATTTTATTTTATATTAAAGTATTTACTAGATTTATCTTTTTTTTTATAATTAGATTAATAAAGGTAGTAGTGGTAGCAACTTTTGTTTTTTTGTTATGACCTTGTTTTGTTTATTTAAAAATATCAAATTGACTGCCTCCGATATTCCTTGTAATATATATTTTTTTACTTTATTTTAGGATATTATTAACTTATATGGTGAAGTTATGTTTCCGACAATAAGATTATATCCAAGTACTGTTGATTTTCAGTGCGTTCCACTGGGATCAACAGCTTATTCGACAGTTGTAATTCAAAATATTAGCGCTATGGAAGTTTCATTTAAATGGCTGTGGTTGGAAAAGAGTATCGTGATAAATGACTTGGACTCCATTAAGGTAAGCAGTGTGGTAAAAGACTAACATTTGAGATGAGTTTTTACGTACAGTACTACCTACCCTTTTGTGTGAATTGACCTAAGTTCGGTTTTGGATCACCAAGTCATCAAATAAAAAATTTAATTTTTAACACTATCTAAATGCCTTAAAAATGTTACTTAAAAGCACTAGTGCCTTAAAGAAACATTTTAAAGCACTAGTGTTAAAAGTGAAATGTCAAATTTTGAAAGGTAACGTCAACGTTAATTTATTTACTAATATTTATATTAATTGTACAACTTAAACAACTTGAAAAAAAAACTTCCTTTCACAGTTCTAGCATTCTCCGTAGTTGAGGTGGATTGAACAGAAAAAAAAGCATTCTCAGTCGACGTTGAGGCACGATCTGTTGCTCTTGTTTTCACTTTAAGTAGTTTTCTAGCAATAGAGTTCTTATTTTCCAAGAAATGTGTATCCCTCAGCAACGGTAGAGGATTTTCACTCCCCATGCCTCTTAATTGTCGCTGAAGAACGGCGAAAACAATGCCCCGTATAGAGGATCGGATTTGGAAAAGAGTTAATTCCGGCGGGATTTCTGTTACATTTACCCTTTGCGTATTTTAGCAAAAGTCTCCGATGTCCTACATTTGCTGTACGAAGAGCCATATACTTTCGATAATAATCCAAATAATTTTTTTTAACGATGGTGAAATTTCGCTTCGCTCATTCTGCAAACATTCACATTTGTGCCTTTAAATTGTACTTTAAACACTTATATCATAAATAACTATTCATCTAATATTTAAATGTTTAACACAATTGTTATTATTCGCTCATTACCAAAAAATTGCTTTAAAAAATATATAGGAATCTAGAATTATCTAGATCGATTCTTACAACAAAATAGTTTTCTTAAAAATTGAACTGATGTAGTCAGGCTTTGGGAGCCCTACCTGACGAGCAACCACTGTACAAAGCGCAACTTTGTATTTTTAAGCTGTAATGTGTTACGTTCGTAAAGATATAAAATTATTTTTAGGCAAAAAACAAATTTTTTAAAATATCCAGTGATGCAAAACATCAAACTACATTTATGTCATATATTGACAACAAAAAATTAAACGAAGATCAAGAAGAAAAATCCTTGGAGACAGAAAGTGAACAGGTGTTTCTTCCTCGTGAAAGTGAATGCGTTAGATTTGTTTATGATCGCAATAAATATTTAGAAGAAATGAAAACAGTTCTTTTTCCAATGTTAGCGCCATTTGCCGAAAAACATAAAGAAAACATTGAAGAAAGTTTAAAGATTAACTACCGGATTCCAACGATATTACTAACGTATTTTGTTTGGAACCCAGTGAAGGTTGGTAAATATAATATCTTACAATTTGCTGTTATCAAAATATTATATCACGCAATCTTTTACTGATGAGGTTATCTTGAATTACATAGTGTCCTAGTTTCCCGTGAAGCTAAGAGTTCATAAAGAAATTAATATTACTGATTAAGTCTAAATAATTCTTAAGCGGGTTACTTTTAGTGCTCGACCGAAGAATAATTTATGACCAAAGCTTAATACCAAGGATTATCTGTATAAAGATATTTCACTTATGACGTATCATGGACTATATGTCTGTCTCTTGTCTAGAAACTCGTGGATGGTCAAATTTTCGTATCTCTGCGCAATTTTTCAGGTCCGGTCGTACAAAAATGAGCCAATTTGCCATTGCCAGAATGGTTCAATGTTGCCAGATGCAAGTAATGTTCTTTAAATAGGATATTTTTAAGCATACATTTATTAAAATTAAATTGGATATGAATGCGATTCATAAAGAGTAGAAATATTTGGTGCTAATAAGTAATTTAAAAAAGTATAGGATCGTTATTTTTGGTTAGTATCTTTTTATAACAGAAATACATTTAGGAACAGTTTTGCATTAAAGAATTTGTTGAACGACGATCTGGCAACCTTGGGTACCCCGCTCTAAATGGGATTACGCGCGATTGACGACTGCATCCTATGTCGACGCTGTCTTCACTTGGGCCGCCGGCATCAAGAGTGCTCATCTCTCCCTGCGAATCAAATCAGGCTATCTTTTTCCGTGATTATTTTAAATTAAATTTTAAATATATTATTTAATTTGATCCGATGAGCACCGGCGCTCTCTATTTCGCGGACAGGGAGAGAACGAAACAAGCTAAGAGAACGGAGGTGTAGCGGGAAGCTATCTGGCCCCAGTTTGGTTCGCAAAAGAAACGAGGCCCCTAAGATAGAACCCAATAACAATTACGAGTCTCACCGAGATGAATTCCCTACTTCGTCTCATAGCTCTCGTAATGAAATATGTCATAGGGGTTTTTTTGCAGCGCTGATCACCAATCTGAAATTAGTTATTTGCGGGCACCACCTAGTTTTTGATTTTTTAATCCCTACTTTGACCCAACCTTAACACCACTATTTTTCTTAAAATTTCTTCTTCTTAAAACAAGTTATACCCAAATTGTATGATAAAACTCTGAATAATTAACGGGACAAACTTTTTTTACAATTATTTCCTTTCTAGTATTTATAAAAAACACTTTTAAAATACATTTTACTCTTAATTCCATTAAAATAATTCGGTAAAAATAGTTATCTGGGAAGTTTTAGACATGCGACACGTTAGGTATTTATATTAAAAAGATATAAAATTTTTTGATATTTATTTATTTCTATTTATTATATATAAACATGATTTTTGGTAAGTTAATGGGCCACTACGACCCTGTTCGTGAGGTGATGAGGAAGGCCAGACGCTCAGCTGATCACGACAAACTTAATGTACATGCCCATGGATGGTCCAAAAAAATCACATTGCTCTCCCATAGGAAAATATATAGAAGTGAAACCTCTTTATACGGTTACTCTATGTTAATACTTCACAGGTTATCAGCCTTTCAATAGGTTCTAAGTGTGGACCAATCGCGTTATTTAATAAACCTCGCCATTATTTAAACATACTGTGCCCTTGTTAAAAAAAAAACAGTGCCATTATTTATAAAAAAAGAGTGGTAAAAAGAAAAGAAGTAAGAAAAGAAGTGAGCGAGGTACAATTTAAAAATCTCACGAACCCCAATGACAAACACGATATAAAACCAATTTGTTCAGACTTTGTCCTTATTATTAAGTTATTTAAACATAGAATTATAAGGTCTAACATTACATTCTTTTTAAAAGTACGATTTTTTTTCAAATATTTATATAGTCTTATTGCACATATAGCTTATACCCAAAAATACATTAATTTTGTTTTTAAGACC
Organism: Listronotus oregonensis; assembly: GCA_019359885.1. Lineage (NCBI taxonomy): Eukaryota > Metazoa > Arthropoda > Insecta > Coleoptera > Curculionidae > Listronotus > Listronotus oregonensis. Next base: position 42,115 of record JAHBCN010004185.1, on the reverse strand, counting down.
TTTTATACTGTTACTGTTAGTGTTTAGTTATTAGAAATATAAAAGGTTAGAATTATTTTATTTAGGTTAATAATTTATTTAAAATAGGTTACCTAAGTTTTTCCCTTTTTCGACGGTCATTGCGGATTATCCTGAGGGCGCTGGAGACATCCTTTTTACACTTTTCTTACAATCTGTAGTAAAAGAATCCTTCCAGCTAATTCTAGACTTTTCCAGACTTTTCCATTTGTTCCCACTTCACTATAAAAAGCGCGAGGAAAATCCGCACGGGCCAGTTTAGTTTTGTATTCCGACGGGATAAGAAGTTGACAGGCAGTTAAAGGTTAAACAGTTGTCATTATTACGTTACGTTAAAGTGTTACTATAGAAACGTTTGTAAACCAGATATCCAATAAAAAGGTGTAAAACCAGGATTCATTTTCATACGGGGTGTCACGGAACATTTGGTGTCAGGTGTGGGGTGAGAAACTACAAGAAAGTGAAAGCGATTAAAAATATTTGAATGCCTGTTGAGACCAGACAGCAAACAGCAGCTATGGAAGAATTAACCGCACTGATGAAGCAAATGATGGCCAGCCAAGAAGATCTGAAGAAAGAAATGAAGACCAGCCAAGAAGATCTGAAGAAAGAAATGAAGACCAGCCAAGAAGATCTGAAGAAAGAAATGAAGAGCAGTCAAGAATCCATGAAGAAAGACCTAAAGGAAGAAATGAAGAGAAGTCAAGAAGAAATGAAGAGAAGTCAAGAAGAAATGAAGACCAATCAAGAGGAAATGAAGAAAAGTCAAGAAGAAATGAAGAGCCAAATTCAAATTAGTCAAGAAGAAACACGACAGCAAATAGAGAAAATCCAAAAAGACATTAAAAGAAGCCAAGCAGAGATGAAACAAGAGCTGAAAGAAAAGATGGTAAAGATCCGAGAAAACCTAAAAGGAGAATTTTATCAAAGCCAAGATGAGATGAGAAAACAAATGTTACTTGAGGTAAAACTTTCCAAAGAAGATGTAAAAAGGAAATAGGAAGTAATACAGCACACCGTACAGAGTTGAAAGTCATGTTCAGCAAGTCCAAGGCCAAATACAACAGGAAGTGCAACATTTAAGACAAATCAAAAGCTAGCTAACAGGTCGCCAGAAAGTGGTACTGCAACAACTATTATGAAACCACCAATTTGATGGCAAGATACCATGGTCATATCTTCGACAGTTTGAAGCTGCTGCCGATGGAAACAATTGAGTTTACCAGAAAAAGGCACGAGCTCAGTACTTGTTTCGAGGTGAAGCCATGGAGGTGTAAGAAATAGTCCGAAGCAAACAATGTGACTATGAATCCATTGTGAAGTTACTGGAAATGAGATACGGTGAAGCCCACTTACAGGAAGTTTATAAAGCTGTTCAAACGAAACAAAGATACAATAAATGCCTTCAGGAGTATGAAGATATCGTACTAAAATTTGACTATCCAGCCTACCCGAAAAATTAAACAAGAATTGAGTAGGTAGTTTTATTGAAGGCTTACGTGATCCAGATATGAACCGGTTAAGAATGGCCAGACTTAAGAAAATATCCGGAAGCTCTTTGCCTATGATTCAGTTTGAAACAGTAAACAAACATCCAGAGGCGAAGAGTTCGAAGGATAAACTTTTTCCAAAGATAAAAATTCAAATAATGATTTTACAAGAGTGATGAAGAGTTGCAAGAGATATTCCTTAAAAAACAAACAGAAAGAGACAGCACTATGACATTAAGACGAAGAAATAACATCTGTTGCTGGAAGTGTGGCAAAGAGGGGCATGTCCAAAGAAATTGTACCAGATCAATTGCTCCTGCAAGTAGGCCAGAAAACTTTCAAGGTCGAAAGCTGGTAAGGTGCTACCAACCATCAACATCAATAATAAAAGTATCCCGGCTGCAAAACAACGGCTCCAGCTTGGTAGTACCTGGAAATGTATGCGGTCGGGAATGTGAAATGGTTCTAGATACTGGTTCCACACATACTATCGTAAGGCCGAACATCGTAGCCCACTGCAAGATATTCCGTCCAGAGAAAAATTACATTTTGGAATCTGCTAATGGAAAGGTCATACTAATTCAAGGAATACATGAAGCCAGAATAACCTTGGGGACGACAACCTTTATACACGTTGTGTTTGTTGCTGACATAATGGATGAAGTTATTCTTGGCCTTGACATTATGGAACATCAGAAGTTTGTACTTGACCTTCCACAACGAATACTGCGAACTAATAATGAAGAGATTGTAATGAGACCCCACGGAACAATGAAGCATCCATTCGGAAGTTGTACTTACAGAAGATGTCATACTACCCCCAAATTCAGAAGTCATTATCCAAGCAAGGTGTGAAGAATCAGAAGAAGGTGAAATCCTATTAGTCGAACCAATTGAAAATAGTCCACTATACGCTAAAGGAATTCTACCCGCAATAACTCTGACGCAAAACAAAAGAAATACGGTATATGTCAGAATGATGAACCTAAAGGACTACTCTCAATAAGTCAAAGAGGGTGACAAAATTGGTACCTATCAACCTGCTAATATGATAGTTACCAATACCTTTGCTAAACCTGTAGAAGTTGCCTCAAGTAAACTACCTGATGCTCTGCAAGACCTGGTTATTTCATCAAAGGCCCTTCTAACTCCAGTGCAGGTTACTAAGCTGGAAGACCTTTTAAGAAGAAATCAAGACGTTTTTTCTCTCGCTGAAAAAGATTTGGGAAAAACCAGCATAGTTCAACATCGAATAAATACAGGTGATGCAGCACCAATAAGGCAACCACCACGACGAATTCCTTTGGCTAAAAGAGACGAAGTCGAGAAGTTAATTGGAGACATGCAAAACCAAGGCATTATAGAACCATCCCAGAGTCCATGGTCATCTCCAGTAGTCCTGGTTAAAAAGAAAGATGGTTCTACCAGATTTTGTGTTGACTTCAGAAGACTTAATGACGTCACGAAAAAGGGGACGTTTTCCATTACCAAGAATAGACGATACTCTAGATACGCTGACGGGTTCAAAATGGTTTTCGACCTTAGACCTGAAAAGTGGCTATTGGCAAGTAGAACTTCATCCTGAAGATAAGGAAAAATCTGCCTTCTCGACCGGAACCGGACTGTGGCAGTTTAATGTTATGCCATTTGGTCTATGCAATGCCCCTGCTACTTTTGAACGATTGATGGAGTTAACATTACGGGGACTAACTTGGAAAACATGCCTGGTATATCTAGACGACATTATTATTCTTGGAAAAACATTTGAGGACCACCTGAAAAATGTTGAAGAGGTTTTTCAGAAGCTAAGATCTGCCCAGCTGAAGCTTAGTCCAAAGAAATGTCACCTTTTTCAAAAATAAGTTAAATACCTGGGATCCAGACAAAAACTGGCCTACACCGAAAAACAAGCATGAAATTAGAAGTTTCCTGGGATTGTGCACTTACTATCGAAGATTTATACATGGATTTGCTGACATTGCAAGACCATTACATCGACTTACCGAGAACAACAAAACCTATGAATGGACCGAAGATTGTGAAGCAGCCTTTATACAACTGAAAAAGCCCTTTGGGAATCCCCCAGTGTTGTCATATCCACAACCCAATCAAACTTTTATTGTGGACACTGATGCAAGCAATACTTCCATTGGTGGAATTTTGTCACAGATACAAGATGGCCAAGAAAAAGTGATAGCGTATTTCAGCAAAGTTCTTTCAAAACCTGAACGAAATTATTGTGTGACTAGAAAAGAACTTCTAGCTATCGTCAAACCCTCTGGAACATTTTCATAAGTACCTTTATGGCCAGAAATTTCACCTGAAGACTGACCATGCATCACTTAAATGGTTGCTTCAGTTCAAGAATCCCGAAGGTCAGATAGCACGATGGTTACAACGTGTTCAAGAATACGATTTTAAAATTGAACATCGAAGAGGATTGAACCATAAGAATGCTGACGCTCTATCAAGAAGACCTTTGCCCCGAAGATTGTAAACATTGCAGTAGACGTGAAGAACAAGAAGATCCCGATGAATTTAACTGCCGAAGAACACGCATCCAGTGCTCTCAAGAATGGGACCCTAAAATCCTCGCAAAAGAACAACATGAGGATCCTGATCTTGGAGATATTGTGAAACTTAAGACAGAAAATTCAGAAAGACCCCTATCAGAGAATTGCTTCAAAATCTCCGAGATTTAAAGGGTACTGGGCCATATGGGACTCTTTAATAATGAAAGATTGCCTATTAAAAAGAGTCTGGGAAAGTTCTGACGGCAAAATCTATACCTATCAAACAATATTACCCACCAAAAGGATTCCAGAAGTATTGCAAGCCTTGCACAATGGTATAGGAGGTGGCCATTTCGGAGTTATGAAGACTTGGAAAAGGTTCGAAAGGTTCTACTGGCGGGAAGTCGTGCCGATGTCAAAGACTGGTGCAGAAGGTGTAAGGACTGCGCCTCCAGCAAGGGACCTAAGACACGAAGCCATGGCAAGATGAAGCAATACAATGTAGGAGCACCTTTTGAAAGAGTTGCCATAGACATAGCAGGACCATTTCCAACAAGTAAATAGCGATGGATTACTTCGGCAAATGGCCAGAAGTCTACACAATACCAAATCAAGAAGCTACCACTATTGCCGACGTACTATTTCAACAATGGATTTGCCGATATGGAGTACCAAGAGAAATACATACTGATCAAGGTAGAAACTTTGAGTCCGATCTATTCAAGAACCTCTGTAATCTCTGGGTATCATAAAACCAGAACTACACCCTCCATCCCAGTCAGATGGAATGGTCGAAAGATTTAACAGAACTCTAGATAACTACCTGAAAATTAAGGTAAATGACCAACAAGACAAGGGGCACCTGTTGCCGTTTTTACTAGCCTATCGCTCCGCAGTTCACGAAACAACTGGAACGTCACCTGCAAAAGTCATTTTTGAGCGGAGTTATGCCTTCCAGTGATTTACTTACTGGACGACCTTCTACCAAAAGAAAAACCAGCAGAAGATTATGTAAGTCAACTCAATAAACAGCTGCAAGAAATACACGGAGGGGTTCGCAATAAGCTACAAAAAGAAAGTGACCGTATGAAGTCCCGCTATGACTTGAAAGCTAATCATAAGGGATTAATTGTCGGTGAAGAAGAACCAAGGGGCGTTCACCGAAACTGCAGAAGTCATGGGAGGGACCATAATATAAAGTAGTAACCCGGCTTAATGATCTGGTGTACCGAATTCAGAAGAGCCCACAGGCGAAGATGAAAGTTGTACATCTAGAACTGTGTCGCTATCAAGATCGAGAAGATACTTGATCGAGACGATCAAAACTTGGGAGGGGGCAATGTTACAGACTTTAGTTAGTGTTTAGTTATTAGAAATATAAAAGGTTAGAATTGTTTTATTTGGGTTAATAATTTATTTAAAATAGGTTACCTTAGTTTTTCCCTTTTTCGACGGTCATTACGGATTATCCTGAGGGCGCTGGAGACACCTTTTACACTTTTCTTACAACCTGTAAAAAGAATCCTTCCAGCTAATTCTAGACTTTTCCAGACTTTTCCATTCTTTCCACTTCACATAAAAAGCGCGAGGAAAACCCACGGGCAGTTTAGTTTTGTATTCCAGGGATAAGAAGTTGACAGGCAGTTAAAGGTTAAACAGTTGTCATTGTTAGTTAAAGGTTACTATAGAAACGTTTGTAAAGAGTGGTCACCCAAAGTAGAAACACAAAATCGATGAACCATGAATGTTAAAATAGATGAAATAAATAAACCATTTTAGTTAAATGTTTAGCCGATGACCTTTAACAGGGTGTCCTGAAAATATCCTCCGGGATATTCGAAAACCCTTCATCGCAAGCCGAAAAAGAAAAGTTTCTAATTCCACCGCTAGAGGGCTCAAAACTAAAAACACAGATTATTTAAAAATATGCCATATTCTTATGTCGTTAATAGTCTTCACAAACTATGAAAATAAAAAAAGCGTTTTCCCTAACCGTAAAATATAGGAAGGGGGGGCGAATATATTTTGAAAAAATTAAATAATTTTTTTCGACTTAACCGATTTTGATAAACTAGGCCTTTACAAGAGCTTTTACCAGGGTTTAAGGAAAATATTGATATAATTAATTTGTTTATTTGTTTTATCCTTAAATATAACTGGTTATAAATTTTGTCAATTTTTTCGAAAAATTTAAAAACAATGGATTATTATTTAATATTAAAAAAAAAAAAAACCAAAACCGCATTAAATTTAATTAATTTGACTTTTTTGCCGAAAAAGCGTTTCTCGTATCTTTTCCTATTTTAAGCTGTCGATGCAACGCGGCGTTTTTATCGTCAGTTTCAGGACGTCAAAAACACAGAAAACAGGGACGTTAAAAATGACAAGTGCATTGTTTGTCAAACCTGATCTTTAAATTTATTTCTTGTTTATCGCAGTTCATCTTAATTATTATTAGTAATGGGTTGTTAATCGTTGATAAGTAATTTTAAATTGTCTTATTCTACCCCGAGGTAGATATGTTGCCGTTTATTTTGAAAATGTTCCAAATACCTTATTACTGCAAAACAATATGCCCTAAGATATACCGAAAGACCTTTTAAAATTAAATGAAAGTTTGACAAGGGTTTAAAAGAAACTGGGTGCATCCTAATCCAGCACAATGAAGATACAATTAGCCAAAGCCTGTGGTAATAATAAATCAGTTTATTTTATCCACAACCGTGTATTTGTAAATGCTGTTATTTAATAAGGATATTATTAATATTATTTAATATTCGCAAAGAAAAAAAAAAGGTTTTTGTTGTCATGGCATTCCTCGATAAAACACTGCGTTGTTTATCTGACAACTTAAAATAGGAAAGGATACGAGCAATAATTTTCGGCAATAAGTCGAGATTTAATTAAGATATCAAAATCGGTTTTCCCATTTTCTTTACCTTTTATGCTCATTTTAACGGGTTATAATAATAATAAAATTGTATTTAAATTTTTGGAAAAATTGATAAAATTTATAACTTTGAACAACTAGTCTCTAGAGATAAAACAAAAAAATAAATTAATTATACCAATATTTTATCTTGCCCTTTAAAAAAGCTCTTTCAAACGAAAACTAGTTTAGAAAATTTGGTTTAAAAGTTTATTATTTCTTTTCAAATGTACATTCGCTCCTCCTCCCTCCCTAATTTAAAGGTTGGGGAAAAACCCTAAAAGAAAAAGTTTTTTATTTTAATAGTTCGGAAAAAAAATATTAACGACATTAGGTAAATGGCATATTCTTAAATTTCTTATTGTTTTCAATTTTGTTCTTAGTTTTACGCACTTTAGCGGTGGAATTGAAACTTGAAAAAAATTTTTTACATTTTCCCGGGGGCCCATTTTACTATGAATATTTTTTTCCGAAAACTATGCGGTGAACGGTTTCGACAACGAATTCTTGGATAAAATAAAAAAACAAACCTTGTTTGGCATAAATATATTCAGGGGGAAAGGGATATTCTTGTAAATACCTGCACCGGCAACATTAATTAAAGACACTGAATAACATAACTCCGGAAATAATAATTTTTCAATGTTTATATTCCCAAAATTACATTTTTATAAATCGATGATTCTTTATTTTAAAAATTATTTTAAAGCCGAAAACTATTTTTATTTATTTTTTAATTTTTTACAGTAAGTCACTGGGATAAACCCTAAATGGTACAAAAAATTAATGTAAAAAGGAAATAACAAAAAAAAAAAAAAAACTTAAAAACATACAGAATAAAATAAAAAAAAAGCTACAATAATTAGTAAAACAAAAAAATTTATCAAATAAAGGTTCCATTTTAAGAAATAACAATGAAAAATTTAAGGGTTTAAAAATTAATAAAATTTTTCTTCCAAAAAGGGGACATCGGCCGGGAAAAAACCCCAACTCCTTAAGGCCCCATTCCTTTCCTTGTCTAGCTTTCCAGCGTCTGCATACCACACAGAAGCAATCTAGTTTCATAGCAGACGTCTTGATACGGAAAACGATGTTTAAATAACAAATATTTAATAAATTTATGTTGTACTCTTCAACCCATAATGGAAACATAAGGGGCTGAGAAACTAAATATTATAATTTTACCAAGCAAGATAATGACATAAGGCTTCGTGCAGGGAAGTGCGGGAATTTCTCTTGATGAAGCCCAACATTCTAAATCTCTCATGATTGTGTGATATGAAGTTAAACGATAAGCCTTCGTCAAAAATTACACCCAAGTCATTCACTGTAAGAAGTTTTCAGGATTGAGTCACCAATTTTATAGACATTAGGTGGGGGGAAGAGATTTTTGAAATGGATATAGTAATTTGAATATTAAGGAAAGAGAATTGTTCAACCATTTTATAAATCGATTTAAACGGATTGTGCGAACTACGGAGGTGGAGGGAAGAATTTCAAACATTGAAATAAAAAGCGTTTATTTGTAAAGCAAGATGACATCGAATGAACAACAAAAAATAAGGACCGTTGGGAGTGGGCCCCCGACGTCACTGTTATGTCTCAGATATCGAGTTTAGCACAACAACACGTTGATAACGGTGATCTGAGGAACCGAGCCCTTGAACTCCGAAATCCGATATCAGAAAGCTTTTCAGAAGCAACATACACACACTGCGGCCCGGACAAACGTTAACAGGTCAACTGGCGACCAGCCCAACTGGAAAAAAGATAGTTCTGGAATATAGCGAGATTTTGCGAGAGCACCACTATAAAAACCGTGTTGTAAAGGAGAAATATAATCTTTATAGGTGGAGAATAGTTCATCAGAAGATGTCTTCGAATAATTTTGGAATCTGAAATGATCAAATAATTGTAGAGACTATATTTCCCCTTTTGAGAAGGCACAAGGTTAGAAAACTTCCAAGCAAGGGAAATATCCCCTTATCAAAAGAACTTTGAAAATTGCACAAAGAGGGGCAGACAGTGTGCGCAGCAGCCCTTAAAGGGCTGGTGGTAATCCATCAGGACCTGCACTTTTGTTGGAATCAAGACCTCTGATTCTGGAAGCAACCTCATCAACAGCAAATGTATGATGTGCTAACGCTGAAGAAAATGGAACTGGTCCAGACGAGTCAACACCAACGCTGCCAGGCACAGAATAGCACTTTTGAAAGTGTTCTGCAAAGGCTGCAGCTATTTCAGATGGATCTCTGAGCTCCAAACCGTTATATGTCATTAAGTTGGGCAACCCAAAACTTTGTTTTAAATTTTAATATACGACCAGAAATTTTTTACATTAGGGTAAGCAGTTCGACTTTGTGACAAACATCATATAACACCAGTCGTCGAAATTGCACTCACGTCTTTTCGGAGTAAACCATATAATCGGAAAGGCAAAGTGTTCTTTTATAATTTTTGTATAATTTATTTTTCTCGGTTATAAGTTTTTGGAGCGTGGCGTCGAACCAAACGGATATTTGTTGCCCTTTATACGCTTTTTCGAACAAATTGAGTTATACCATCCTCAACAATGTCGTAGAACCGTTGCACAATCGCGTCAACGTCGTCGTAGCCGCCTTAAAGGACCAACTCAACTTCCGCAAAATCTGTTAAGTTCCGGAAATTGGTTTATGGAATTGAAAAGTGTGCCCAGTAGCACGGTCACGAAGCCTTTCGATTTTGTAGTCATGAACAAATATGTAATGGCGGATGCAGGACATCAACATTAAAAGGAAAATCGCACCTGACGCATGTAGCGGATTCAAGGTCATCAATAAATACAAGGTCTAAGATGCGCTCACAAGAGTTGAAAATACAATTAAGTTGGTTTAGTTCAAGCAGACACATTGTATCAATTACGGCCTCGGCAGTTGCAGGCTGAATTCTTGTGGGTAAAACAGATCGCAATCCAGGGTCCAATTTAAGAGGAAGATTGAAATCGCCGCAGATAACAAATTTATAGCTTTTGAATTTATTCCAAAGGGATTCACATGTTGCAAAAGACAGATATCCATCTAATGAAGAATTGGGAGGAAAATATACAATCCAGTATCAATTGAGAGTGGTTAAGCCGGCTTTAACCCATACATCTTCATAGTGTATGGATCCAGGTATCTTGACCGAGGACTTGGGCTGGAAAGCTTAATACCCACCCCCGCCCAGTCAAAATCGAAAACGGTCTTTCAGAGACTACAATTTAGGAAAAAAATTAGAATTGTATAAGGAATCATTAAGCCAAGTTTCAGTGCATTTATAATATCGAAGTTGCAGGAAGGAGGTATTTACAAATATGATGATTTTGTTCGAGACCTCAACATTTGATAATATAATGTGACTAGTCTCCTGGGGGAGACCGTTGATCCAATAATCGACGGGGTTACGAAATTTAACTATCAGAGTTACCAACAGGCTCCGAAGTGCAAACACAAACTATCGGAACTGCCACATACCGGAGTCGGATCAGTAGACGAAAAACTATCAATCGTTGGACCAAACGATGCATGTGCTTTTTTCATTATGTTGAAGATAAGCTGCATAACCTCCCTTCTTATCGTTAAGGGCAAGCAAACCACCACTAGCCATGTTTCTTAATGGAATGAAATAAGAGTGATGAAATTCACGAGTAAGGACCTGAGTGTCGAAATCAAGTTCTTGTATTATTTTATTGAGTATTGGACGACCACTATGAAGGGGAGGCCCACAAATGATGAGATTAGTGTTGCTGGTGTTTCTTAAAAGAGTGCGCATAGGTTCAGCATTTATACGTTTGCCCCTAAGGGCATTATTTGCCCCAGTAAATAATATGGCAAAATCATTTCTAGTAAATGAACTTGTAAGTCTTTGACACTCCAGAAAGCGATCCTCAATCGAGTATTCATATGACCACTGACAATTGATGTCGTAACGATTGGCTGTAAGTCTCTTCATGATGGAAAGCGAGCCTCTTGCGTTACCGTCGCCCATAATCAGTATTTGTGGTTTACGTACTGGCAATGGTGAAGATTTGATATGACTTGTTGAAGTTTCCCTATATTTTCATTATGGATTCAGTGTTTTCTCAAGTTTATATCCCCATGGTGATTATTGTGATCGATAAGAAGATTGAGATTGTGTTCTATGTAGTTTCTTTGTCCCCAATGCGTATTGCTCAACTTTTTTCCCCTCCAGGGTTGGGATAGTCGAATCTTTTGATTATTCAACATGGTTCCCTCGTAACATCATTTAAAGTTTGACTGAGGATGACGATGTTTTTCCCGCCCTTTAATAGGTTGTTTTTTTCCCCAAGACCTATTTTCTTTGTAAGACTGGAAAAATACCGCTTCAGTTGTTCTGCAAGTTGGAGTTGAATTTTTCTTCAGCTTCCAAAACGATGTCGGTAAAATCGTGGTATGCCTTTTTAAGTCGTTTGATATAGGAAATTCCCCCCCCTGGAAGAGCCTTTCTCCAATTTCAGAATTTTTCTTAAAATTATAAAATGGTCCTCACCATAAAATTTTGGGACTCTTGACACTTCTGAGAGCAATAAATTCGATAATCCCGAGCTACTTACTTCGGAACCCCTTCTGGGGGTTTTTTTGGGTGTAATATCCCAAAGGAAAGTAATACAGGGAATTTGGGGAAAAACCCTTTTGCTAAAAAAAGAACGATCCAAGTTTGGGGCAGGATATATTCCAGAAATTTTTAGTTATCCGAATCATAATGTCATGTGAGGAAAGGACAGGGAAAAATACCACGTCGGGGTCTGACAAGACGACTTCCTCACAGAAGAAAAAGAAGACCACGAAAAAGGAAAGAAATTGGGAAAACAAATGAATTATATTATTATAGAATTATGCAAATTTTTTAAATATTATTGTTTTCGTTAAAATAAAATAAAAATAAAAAAATGAAAAGCGAAAACTCCATATGATTGCTGATAGCAGGAAACCTTAAATTTATTCTTTTTTTTTACTGATATTTTGAATGTTTACATGTATGAACAAAAAATTGATTTATTCTAAACTTTTTTATACACGGGCAACAGCCAGAGGGGGAAAAGGGAAAATTTTGATTTTCTCCACAAACTATCAAACCTTAAAAAAGATGTGTCTAGAACGCAACAAATTTAACAATTCGACACTAGATACAGTAAAATTGGTGTAAAATAACCCGTCAAAAATTAAATAAATTCACAGACAACAACCGACATTCCGATTTCGGACAAAATGACATATTTTGTTGTTTTTATAACCTTTATCTTGACTTTAAGGCACAAAAAACTGTACAAAACAAACAACTTTCCCTCCCTTTTTAGAAACAAATAAATTTTTTTTATAAAACATTTTGTAGAAAATTTCAAATATAAACAATTTATGCAAATATTTTAAAAGTGTTTAATTTTGTAATGTTCGTCCTGTCAGGTTTATAACCCCCAATAAAGAAGGCACATTTTATTATTTTTAATTAAATAAATTTTAAATATTATTTTAGTTAAAGTCAAATGGATAGGTATGGCAGTTTTGGGCCCAAAAAAATTAAATAAAATATCCCCCATGGGGTATCCCCATTGCCTCGAGGCACATAAAATAGTTTGTTTCATTCAAAAATTGAACATTTTTAAATTAAATTTTTTAAATGGTTTGGGAGCTGGTATATTACTTATACCCATTAATATTGTTATTAGCGAAATTTTTAATGACCAAAATTACCTTTGCTTTATTACTTATTTTATTAAAAATGGGTATATAACTATTTTTTTAGAGCTTTAGGCATATTTGTTATTTTTTTTTTGTAACTTTAAGTTTTTTTCAGTTTATTTTAAATTTTAAAACGTTAATATCCTTAAAACTAAAAAAGGGGTACAAAAAATTAAAAAATACTGACGTAGACCATCGATTTTGACTATATAACATTTTTTTTAAAATCAGTAGTTTTCGAGTTATATAAAAAAAAAAAATTTTTACATTTTAAATTAAAAAAGCAATTTAAACCCCTGAGCTGAGGCACCAGTGCAGCTTAAAATTGAGAATAGTTTTATAATATAAAAATGTTTCATGCGGTTCTCTTAGTTTTGGTTTTTTTCGATGGCCTGGACTATTTTGCAATGAAATAGTATTTTTTCTTCATAAAACAAAGCACCTGTGACTATCAGATTACTACTTCGTCATTTGCCTTAACCAATATAACTGAAAGATACAGGAAATTTAATGTAATGTGAACCCAACCCTAAACACGATCAGTATAAAGGAAAATAAAATTGAGAAAAGGCCCGCCAGGGCTGGTATCGTTTTGGGATTTTAACAAATATAATGTTAATGTGTTCACCGTTTCATACTAAGTGTTATTTTATTAATATTTATTAGTTTTCCCTTTTTAAAATTTTTCTTAAAGCTTTTAGGTACGTCTATATTGTGTCAAATGTTTTTAAAAACTTTTTAGGTATTCAAGGACAGCTTAGATTCTGAAAGGGGGGGTGATAATGTGCGTACACTAACATTAAATCCCTGAACTTGAGAACCCCCTTGAAAAATATTTAACAATTAGACAAAGATAATAGCTGATAGGTTTTTTTTAAATTTTTAAAAGGTTTTCTGCCTTTTTGAGTTTATTTCAAAGGGAGTCTGCAATTTTTTTTTAGGGCCAATAGAATCATTGTAGGCACAGTCCTCTGGACCTGGGACCAATGGTCCTATTTTGGAATACCCAAAGAAGATTTTTTGAGGATAGGACGTCATTACTATCTCTCCATCTAGTGATGTCCGAGACGATAGATTGCCTCTCTTCTAGCCCTGGTCGAGATACGATTCCCATTTAAAGACTCGGGACAAGACGCCCATTTTCCCCCGGAAATTTCCTTTTTATCGAGGATCTGTTTTCTAAACCAGTGATTTTGGACAGAAAAAATTAAAATAGGCCAAAATAAATAGAGTAAAATCAAATGGATTTTTTAAAGTTTGAGATTAAAAATATAAAAAAGAAAAGATAAATATATACTGGTATCTTTAATATTAAATTATTTAAGACCTTTAAAAGAAGAGAGGAACTTGGAGAAAAAAAAAAACATTAGGAATGTTTTTATTTTTATGCGTATTTTTTTTTGAAATAATTTAAAATACAGCCATGTCACTTGCCTTTTTTTTCATTTTTTTTAAAAATTAAATAATATTTTCAAAATTTTTTTTTTTCCTAAAGGACACAACTTTTTAATTAACTACACCTTAAGAATATGGAATGGTTAAAAATAACAAAATGGAAATTAATTTCCCTTTCCCCAAATTGTGTTCACACGTCATTTGTGGTTGGGCCTAGTAGGATTTTTTGGAACATGCGCTAGAGTTGCGGTTATCGGCAACTCTTTTGGTTGGACCCGAAGCAAGATAAAACAAGGCTTAACTCCAGGTGTTAGCATAGTACTGATGAGTAAAATGACATCCTGTGCCTTAAACAGATGTCTCCAACGGTGCCTCTGAGATACAGGGCGACTTTAGAGATTAGCCTTACGTGGAAATGCGTTGGGTTAAGGACTATTACTTGTCTAGCTCCAAACAGAAAGCGACAGAACCGCTTTAAAGGAAAAAAAAATTGACAAAGGAGCACCGAAACGGATAAATCCGTTTCGAGAGGTCCCTACCCAAAGGTCACAAGCAACAAAGGTGCGCCGACCGAAACGGGTGAACCTGTTTCGAAAGGTGCCCCTGAAGTCACTGGCGCCTGTTTCACGGGAAAGGGCTAATCCTTTCCCAAAAAAAACAGGTGCTTAGGAAGGGATCCCTGAATTAAAAACAGAAGGCGAACAGAATCGCCTTTATAGGAAAAAGGGGTTTCCTGGCTTTTAAACAGGAAAGCGGATAGTACCGTTTTCATAGGGTAGGCCGAAGATGCGGCCTTAAAAAGGAATATCTGGTTCCTGTAAAAAGGGGCCCTTTGGTAGCTCCCCAAGCCACTAACCGGGAGGAGGGCATGAGCGTTTCAACGTCTGTCGTCATCCCTCTCCAGGAGACAGGGACACCAGAACACATCAGAACATATATTGTGCCCCCGTATCCGGTAGCGACACGAGTAAGAGGAAGAAACTCTCTCCAAATCGGATATCGGATTTATTAGAAGTCTGACCCTTTATTGGGAGAAATATAAAAAGGTGTTAGTCAAATAGACCAGCGGCCCCCCGGCGGCGTAAAAAGTCCACTCACTTAAAAACCCAAACCTACCTACTAATTTTCTTGAAAATTCTGTTATCATTTGGGAGATTTATTATGCACAATTTGTGTACTTTTTCACCTAACCTATTACCTAGCAAAAAATTGACAAAATTTGGTTGCATAAAATACACACATTTTGCGTAATCTCCAAAATGATTAAAAAAAATTTTATAAACAATTGGTACACGTTTTGTTAGTGTAAACATTTCCCTTTTTAAAGAGGAAAGTAAGGGTTTTGTCCTTAGATAAAAGCATACAGACCGGAAAATGGATACTATATTTTCACTTGTCAAAAAACGGGTCTTTCAAATTTTATTTCGATATTGTTAGGCCCAAAAAAGTCTCGGAAATTGTTGTATAGGTTTCGTTTTTTTTATATTAATCTTTCATTTAACCAACAGATTGCTGTTGTATGTATGTATGTATGTTGTTTTTGTCCTGGTCAAATCTTGCAACTGAATTTTAAAGAAAATTATCCAGTAAAAAAAAATGGGCGTCACCATAAACTAATATGGCGGAACGCCCAAGATGACGGACTAGATTTTTTTTGCACTGCCATGATATGGGTATCAATTAAAAAGGGGTTTTCTAAGAAGAATCACTGACCTTTATATTGTACCGGCAAAGGGTATCGATTTTGGGAGTTCAAAATTTTTTATGAGCGAAAAATGTGTCCGTGCGCTGTAGCGGTAGTCACCCCCAAATTTAAATCATGCGCAGAACGGACCGGGGGAGACCGATTTAATTTTCACGTTTGTCGCCGTTTTTTGGGCTGACTTATTTTGTGATTTGTGATAGAATGTCTATATAATTACAGATCCCCAAACAAGTTTTACCGTTTTAATGACTATTTTGTGTTTGTGTAGCATTAAATTCTTTTGTTCATGAAAAATTTCTAAACGTTTTTTTGTGATTCGCTTGGAAACGAACATTTGTGCAAAAAAAAAAGAATAGCTGTATAGTTTTTTTTTCCTCCAACGTATACCCGCCTTGTGCTTTATTGGTCGGCTTCTCCCGTCGATCACTCGACACGTTGGAGCCCGAAAAGGGATTTTTTTACCATAATTATTTTTCTCTCTGCCTTCGCCAACGCCAAAAAGGGAAGGCTGCCTCTGGTAAATTGTATGCTGTTTTGTATAAAGAATTTAACATGTTTACAATATCTTATTGCGACTATGGAAAACATAAATCTAAGCAGGAAAACACTTAACGTTACTTGTACCAACATTTTTCGCCTTGTTTGGGGGTTTTTTCCCCAAACTCCAAAAAAACGATTATTGTATATAGAACAAATAAACCCATTCCTAACCGATAGGTGACAGTGTTTAAAGATCCCTTTACTGATCTCAAAACAAAGCAGAACCCTTTAAATATACAGAAAGCGTTTAAACTTTTTTCGTTTTTGAAGTGACATAAAATCGTGCAAAATAGACAATTTAAAAGATTAATCGATTCTAACAGTTTCAATGGGTTTTTAGCGTACAAAGACTGGGTCTTAAAACAAACCCTATCTTTTTAAAATTAGCCCCTAATTTGAGCTATTTAAATTTGTAATATCAATTTTGTTACCTTATTGTTTATGTTACTACCTAATATAATTTATATATATATATATATATATATATATATATATATATATATATATATATATATATATATATATATATATATATATATATATATATATATACTTTTTTGTAACTAGTTATGAAAACTAAGATATTTGACAACGTCAATAAGTTTTAAATAGTGTCACTTTAAATGTCAAAATTAGAAAAAATCTATTTTATGAATATAAATTAATTAATGATTTACAGAAATTTCTAAGTCAGGCACTGGTCCTTTATTTCAAATAAGCATGCTGGAAAACCTTATTGTTTGTTTAGTGCGCGCTAGCGTAAACTTGCCACAATGGCTATTAGCAATTACATATCTAAAGTTAGGTTGAGAAGAATACGAAAAATAAAATGACGTCACTCTAAATTTAATATGGCGAAACGCCCAAGATGGCGGACTAGCTATTTTTTATGGACTAACATGATATAAGTATCAAATAAAGGGGTTTGCTGAGAAGAATATGAAAAATAAAATGATGTTACTTTAAATCGAATATGGCGGACTCCTAAAGATGGTGGACTATGTTTTGGTTAGTTCTGGTTATTCATAATCTCGCTCGAAGGCAAAAGCCAGGTGAGCGGGCTGGCGTGTTCCAATGACTTTTAGAACCAGACCGATTGAGCCACCCATGCGGAAGGGTCTAAAAGTAGAAACCAGACTAAGAAGAATTCAAACCCCAATCCAGTTGCGTTATGCGACCCGTACCGAAGGATGGATAGCACCGGTGTCAAAAGGTGTCGTAAACGGAGCCTCTGAGATACAGGGCAACCTCCCAGAGTAAATAGCCTTACGCCTGTGCAGGGGCACCTCAGGCGCTGACCAGCTCTTCCCCATTACTCGTGGGATCCTTATGGACGACCAAGGAACTAAAAATAAAAACTCAAGAAGGGAGCAGATAGATATTTAGGGTCCTTTTCCAGTAGAACCCAACAAATACCTCTATCGTGGAGGTCGTGACGGACCACGACCCTAGATCACCACACCAACCAAGGAGATGGAAGACAGGGTGAGAAGCTGTAGAGGAAAGGGATGCAGCTCATCCAGGATGCCAAGATGCAAATGCACACCATATCACCTGGGGAAGCGTGGACACAAACCCGGGCAGAGGTGAATCTTACTACAATTTATTATGGCAAACAATTTGGACATATTAAATGTAGGCAATAAACCACTTTTGTAAATAGTAGACGAAAAGAGGTACTAGATATAACACTAGCTACAACCTACGTTGGAAGCAATGTTATCAACTGGCATGTATCTGGAGAAATAAGTTGCTCAGATCATAGACACATAAACTTCACGATAGGGGGACATGAACCAACTGAAGAAACATATCGCAACCCTCTAAAAACGGACTGGAAAGCCTTTAAGGCAGACCTGGAATCTACCTTGAGAGAGACAAAGCGAAAAATGAACAACACACACGACCTAGAAATAACGGCGGATCAAATACAGGACGCCATTATTTCTGCCTACAATGAAAACTGCCCGCTGGTGATAAGAAAGTACTCGGGAAATGTGCGCTGGTGAAGAGGAGCTCACCAAACTGAAAAAGAGGGCAAGAAGAGAATACAACAGGGCATCATCGGATGGGGAATCATACAAGAAGTTCCTTACCGAATACAACAAGGTACTGAGGAAAGTTAAGATAGATTCATGGAGAACGCACTGTGAGGAAATCGAAGGAACTCACGAGGCAGCCAGACTCTATAAGATTCTTTCGAAAGAACCTCAATCGCAAATATTTACTTTAAAGAAACCCACAGGGGATCACACAAGAACGGCAAATGAGACCATAAGGGAACTACTCAGGGTACACTTTCCGGGATGCAAAATAACCAACATGTCACTGGAAGACTGCAAAAGTTCAGAAACCCAGGACACTGCTCCAGGGAGGACTGGCAGGTAGCAAAATCAGTGATAAACGTGGACAAAATTAAATGGGTGATAAACTCATTTAATTTTGTCCACTAATGTGTACCTTCCTGGATATAGAAGGACCGTTTGACAACACGTCCTTAACATCAAACTCGTCGAGGCGCAGAGGGATCGACGCAACAAGCTGCAGGTGGATAGACTGCATGCTTAAGAGCAGATCAGTATATACTTCAATTCTGAAGAAACTCTTGTAGCTCGGGTTGAGCGAGGATGTCCGCAAGGGGGAGTTCTGTCCCCACTGCTATGGAACCTTGTCATGGACGACTTACTAAATGTTCTTTAACTTGAAGGGCACCAAACATTGGGATATGCAGACGATTTCGTCATTATGGCCCAAGGAAAATTTTACAATACTGTTAGGGATAAAATGCAACAGGCCCTAAACACAGTTACCAGATGGACGAGAAAGGAGGGACTAAACATAAATCCTTCTAAATCAGCCATAGTTACCTTCACCAAAAGGAGAAATCTAGAGGGCTTAGGATCCCTGATCCTACGAGGTGAAACAATCAAGATTGTGGGAGAGGTAAAATATTTGGGTGTCATCCTAGACTCTAAACTTACCTGGAACCATCATCTTTAGAAAATAAAAAAGAAAGCGGAGATGACGCTTAAGTTAATCAGACGCGCTCATGGGAAAACATGGGGCCTTAAACCAAACATGGTCTATTGGTTATACAACATGGGGGTAACGCCTATGATAACATACGCATCACTGGTATGGTGGACAAAAATGCGACAAAGAACTGCTGTTCAGAACTGGCCAAGGTACAGAGACTTGTTTGCTTAGCTATAACAGGAGCAATTAAAACAACCCCAACAGCAGCCATGGAGTGTCTCTTAGACCTTCCACCACTTAACCTTATAGTGATGGGAGAGGCAAGAATGAGCTACTTCCGACTGTAACAGAAACCAACTGGTGTCTAGGCTAGTTTGGGATATAAAATATATAAAACGTCAGGTTGGCGGTAACATTCTGGACGAGAGAACAGATCAGATGATTCCCCAATACTCATTCAACAAAAACTTCGAGGTAAAAATTCCAGATCGAAGTGAGTAGGCAGTAACACGATCTCCCCGGCACGGTTGGAGACATCATCTGGTATATGGATGGCTCCAAAACCTGAGCAGGAACTGAGCGGAGGTATACAGTGAAATGAGGAATTCACAATTCTCCATTTCACTAGGCACTACAGTTCTGTATTGTAAACGGAAATATATGCTGTACTACACTGTGCAAAAGAAAATAACAGGAGGGCTTATAAAACAGCGGATCTGCATAATAACAGACAGCCATGCGTCATTAGCACCTAGTAAACCCCAAGGTAACGTCCGCTTGACATGGGAATGCCAAAAGAACTGGAAGTCCTGGGACAACGCAACAGAGTAACTCTCTTGTGGGTACCGCGACATTCGGGATAGAAGGCAACGCAGGAGTGACCAAAACCACAGCACGAAGGCAACCAGGGAATGGATTCGAAACAAACACGAAAAATACTGGGGAAATTTCAGTAGAATAAGACATGGAAAAAGCTTCATAAGAGAACGAAGAAAGAACTACTCTGACAAAGTAGGAAAAGACTTCGCATAACAGTAGGGTTGCTAACAGGGCATGATAACCTAAGAGTACACCTACACAAGATAGGCTCATACAATGGGGACCCAAGTTGCAGAATGTGCGACGAGGGGGAAGAAACAGCCTACCATATTCTGTACGAATGTAAAGCATTTAATCACAAAAGATAGGCATTATTTGGGCAACCGGAAATAAGCCTACAGAAATATATCAACCAACCAGTCTCGGGGTTATACAGACTTATAGAAGGAACAAGACTAATGGGAGGATTGATATAAAAGACAATGGGAGATCATGCACAAAAAGCCCATGAGGCTGCGCTGCCTCCGGTAGTTAATCAAGACGGCTTCCAGGGAAGAACAAGAGGTTATCCATAATATGGATATCAAATGAAATGGTTAAACGGAAAAAAAATCAGAATGGCTGAAAACAAAATGGCCGCCATACAATTTTAAAGAGTTATAACTCGACAAAGTTTTTTAGGGATAGTTTGGTGGTGAACAGACATAGAAAAATGTCCAGCGATAACTAAAAAATATATCATTAGTAAAAACAATTAAAAATTAGCATTTATTTATATGCTTGAAAGAGAAAAAAATAAACTCTGGGTAAATTAAATCGGACCCATAAATTTATTTCATTACATGATTTATATGATATATAAGCTTTATGACTTTTTTTATACGATTGTTAAAATAATCTTTAATCTCTGATAATTATGTATTATGAGATTTCATATTAGAGGCCCTGGAATAAAGTTAAGTAAAATTTACTTAACTTTATTGGTGAACATTTTGCTAAAAGCAAATTGGAAGACAAGGGCTTGCTTTTAAAATAAAAATCATAAAGTAAAACATTCTGGCTCGACTCTAAGGGTAAAAAGGTTTAGTAATTTAATACTTTTGTCCCTTTATATAAAAGTTTCTGGGGTGCCTTACCTAACGGTTATTTGTTAATATTTTTTAATACTTTTAAATAAGAATTTGTAATTTTTTTGGAGTATTTAGAGCTTTATATGCGTGACTGGGCCCTTTAGTTATTTTATTTATTTTACAAGTCAGGCTAAGTGATGTTTTTTTAGGTTATCGACTTCTGAAGATAAATGTGTTATAAAATAGAAAATTTCACACAGGAAAGCACATTTGTAAACCTTAATTGTTAACAAACAAGCAACAATAAATAGCTTGTTAGTGATTTAAGAACTTTATCATAACAACCTATACTTGTCATATTTAGGGTAGATTATTTTTTATTAAACAGATACTCTTGGCATCACTTATATTTTAAGCCTTCGCAACACTAACGGCCGAGTGATAATCGCGTTGTTAAATTTAGCAATGGACTTAGCAATTGTTAAAGTTTACAACGGTTTAGAATGTTGACTATGATATTGTCAGTGTTATTCAATGATTTTAGTAGGCAACCTGTCAAAATCTGACATTTTGTTAAATTCTAAACCTTTGTTAACTTAGCATGTTAAAAGTTAACAACGGTTTAGAATGTTTAACAAATTGACAGGTTGCCTACTAAAATTATTGAATAACACTGACAATGATGTTTTGTTAAACATTTTAAACCGTTGTTAACTTTTAACAATTGCTAAGTTAACAACGATTTAGAATGTTTAACAAAATGTCAGATTTTGACAGGTTGCCTACTAAAATCATTGAATAACACTGACCATGACATTTTGTTAAACATTCTAAACCGATGTTAACATTGCTAAGTTATCAAACAACGCCGATCATCACTCGGCCGTAAGACTTATACTAAAAGTCATTTTAAAGAACATATTTTTTTGAACAGCACGTGGAAAAATTTATGGGGCAAAATTTGATAAATTAAAAAAATTGAATTTTTTCGTTTTTTTGCTTGGTCTTTTAAATATACAGTGCGTCCCAAATTGGGTCTACATGTATTGGTAACTCGGAAACCATTAGACCTACAGTGTTGGTTAAATTATGTTTTAGATATGTTTGAGATAATTTAATTGCAAAATTAAATCTGCTTTCAGATTTAATTTATCTTTTCTGGTTTTTGAGACAATTAAGAAAAACCAAAATGGTGCATTTTTAACTTTTGCCTGTAGCTCGCAAACTACCAATTTTACGGTTTTTAGATAACTACATTATTAGAACACTTTTTTAGGAAGAACTTAATTTAAGTTAAAATATTTTTCTAACTTTATTTGTTTTTGAGATATTTACCCAAACTTTGGATCATCATACGGACGCCATATTGGATTTTTACATTTTTTAAAAGAGCTCTTCAAGAGCTGTTCATTGATGTATCACAAGTCTAAGTTTTCAGATTGCTGAAGCTCTAAAAACGATAATTTTTGTTTATTTGATAGTAGGCTTAGACTAGACTGCGTAATGCCGCCGTTCATAAAACAAATGATACGCATCCGGGCAACATCAACCTAAAAATAGACATTTAATATTCTTAGTGATGAACTTGTTACCCTAAGGATCTTTGTGAGAGCGAAATTAAAACATACAAAAAAGTGATGCTTTTTGCAAAAATTAATACTTCCTAATATAACCTTAAACTGATAATAATTAAAACACAACTGTAACAAAAATGTATCAGAAAAACAAGAAAATAAAATCACAGTACATGTCTTCCTCCATTTTCCACACATTTCTGCATTTTTCCAATCTTGCGGGTTACTCGGCGAAACGTGTTTCGGTTGATGGAAGCAAACACATCCCGTACCATGTGTTCTAGTTCCAATCTAGTTTCGGGCGGAGAAAACTTGTACACCTTATTGTTTGCGTGTCCCCATAGGTAAAAATCAGGGGGTGTGATGTCCGGTGATCTAGCTGGCCAAGAAGTTGGCCCATTATTAGAGATTATGTTGTCATTAAAGGTATTTCTAAGGACCTCCATCACCTCCCTGGTACTGTGCGCTGGACCATTGACTAAAGGTGATTCGTCTATTGAAATCATTCCCCTGGAGACCCTGGACAATACGTGGTTTGTATGGATAAAAACGGTGTTTTTTAAAAGACCGATGCACAGATGACTTAGGAATTGTTGTCTGTTCTTCCACTTTTCTAACCGATGTTGAGGGATCATCTCTAACGTTTTCCATTATAATCGCCTTCTTGCTTCATATTTTTTTGTATAAGTTTTGGGATTTGGTTTAAAAAGATCCATAGCTAACAAGTTCGTAAATAGGAATCTAAAATGTCCTTGGTTAGGTTGTTGCCGCTCCGGAAATTGTTCTTCGTATGCAAGTGCTGCAGCTTCTGTATTTCTGTTAGATTTAAAATAAATTTCTTGCATATGTAAATACTTAACATAATCAAAACTTGAATTTTTGTTAAAGGCGTTTCTAAACGAGAAATAAAATGCACGCTAAATTTGTCATTTACATTATTTAAATTATAAGATGCGTATCATTTGTTTTTTTATGAAATGGGGCGGCCATTACGCAGTCTAGTCTAAGCCTACTATCAAATAAACAAAAATTATCGTTTTTAGAGCTTAAGCAATCTGAAACCTAGACTTGTGATACATCAATAAAAAGCTCTTGAAGAGCTCTTTTCAAAAATGTAAAAATCCAATATGGCGTTCGTATGAAAATCCAAAGTTTGGGTAAATATCTCAAAAACAAATATAGTTAGAAAAATATTTTTACTTAAATTAAATTCTTCTTAAAAAAGTGTTCTTATAATGTAATAATCTTTAAACCGTAAAATTGGTAGTTTGCGAGCTACAGGCAAAAGTTAAAAATGCACCATTTTGGTTTTTCTTAACTATCTCAAAAACCATAAAAGATAAATAAAATCTAAAAGCAGATTTAATTTTGCAATTAAATTGTCTAAAGCTTTCCTAATTTAACCAACACTGTAGCTCTAATGATTCCCGAGTTACCAATACATGTAGGCCCAATTTGGGACACACTGTATTTAGAAGGTAATCTATACTCGACGAAAACCTATACACGATAGCATACGCGGATGACGTGGTAATTTTGCTTACAGGCAAATTCCTGAATGTAATCTGCAATAGAATGCAACATGCTCTTAGGAAGTGAACAGTGGTGTGTTAAACACGCTCTATCTGTAAATCTCAAGAAAACAGAAATGGTCCTGTGTACAAAGAAAAATAAATTAGGGAACTTGACAGCACCCGTTCTTTTCAATACTAAACTGAGCTTCTCAACAGAGGTCAAATACCTTGGTATTACCTTTGACAGTAAGCTAACATGAATTCTCACTTGGAGAACAGAATAAAGAAAGCATATATTGCATTTGATCAATGCCGCAGAACCATAGGAAGGACTTGGGGATTCTCTCCCAAAGTAGCTCATTGGATCTACACGGCCATAATAAGACTCATGGTAACTTACGGTTCCATAGTGTGGTGGTCCAAAACAAAACAGATCACGGCAAAACAGAAGCTAGATCAAATTCAAAGAATAGCATGTTTAAACATCACAGGTGCTATAAGGACTACTCCGACTAGAGCTATGGAGGTGATATTGAATCTCACCCCTTGATATATTTGAAAGGGAGGCGGCCTTGATGACTCTAACACGCCTCCGCATGGTCGGTCTAGACAATAATGTAGGCACTGGGTCAACTGGACGACGCCTGTGGAGGGATGTTAAGGGGAACTTGCAATTCTACAGGCAAGAGCGGACGCAGTTACAGCAAGGTTCGTTTTTAAGAAACCCTACACTATCAACATAAAGGGAACAATACCAATAAAAGGGCAGTCTAAAGGAACCATTAGCCTGTACACTGACGGCTCTAAGAGCAAGGTGGGCACAGGCTGTGGCATATACTTACCAACCATAAACCTAAAAATCGGATGGACAATGGGCGTCGAACCCATCGTGCTACAATCCGAACTCACAGCCATAACCATAGCGGCTTACGAAATGAAAAGCCGCAACATCGCCAACCATATGATCTGTATTTATACAGACAGTAGGCAAGCATAACTAGCCATGAAAAGACCACGCATCACTTCGGGACTTGTACTAGAATGTCATCAAGCCCTGACTAACATCTCTCTAAATAATGTGGTCAACCTAGCCTGGATCAAGGGATATGACATAGCTAAAGGTAATCATACCGCTGACTCGCTGGCCAGGGCGGCTGCCGGACGGAAACTAGTTAGTCCCGTCCCCACCACTGGATTGACAACAACAGCGATTAAGGACATCATTAAAGAATACTCCCATCGACTGTTTAAAGGAAAATGGGATGATACTACAAACTGCAACTTCGCAAAAATAATGCTAAGCTATCCAGACAAGTCAATAGCAAAAAAAAACCTTATGATGTCTAGAAGGAACCTCCGAATACTAACGGGTGTTCTAACTGGCCACTGCTGATTACGAGGACACGTATTTAAAATGGGTCTAACGGACACAGGGTTATGAAGAGGCTGTGAACAAGAAAATGTGACCGTGGAACGCATTCTTTGCGATTGTCCCGCCATCACATTTGAACGGAACTCCATGCTGGACACGAACTGGCCATTACTGGCCAAAATTAGGGAGATTCCACCTAAAGACGTCGTCAAATATTTCATATCAAAAGGTTGGACGACGCAGTAAATCTCCCGCCTACAAGAAGAAGCACAAAGGACCTACTGAGGTCTAGGTGCAACGGTATATTACCACCCTCTGAACATTCAGATCAGATAGACGGTAACCTTTCCATAAAAAATGTAATTTAAAAACCCTTTTCTAATGTATGACTACAAAAGTGTATAAAATTTAGGTTAAAATTAAAAAACTGAAAAGTTTTCATACTTTTGGGTCAGTTAAACAATAATACCCCTTTAACTTTGTAGTTCATTTCTAAAGTACATAGTCAATAGTCTATTAGGTAGTGTATAAGTTTTTTGTAAGATTAAGTTTAATTGAGTATTCAAACGACTGACAACCTTTTCGGAATTTGTTTGAGATAAAGTTAATAAGTTATATAACAGTAAGTTTCTATATTAACTTTTTTAAATGCTTTTTTATTTTTAGAAACATAGAAAGTACATGAGGCTTTTATTTATAATTTAAAACCAATGACAGACAATATCATTTTTTTGTCGCATATCCAAAAATAAAAGTTTAAATCAAATAAGTTTTTTTTCCATACATTTTTTTTCAATTTTTAGAAAAAAAGCGAAAATAAATGTGCAATGTGGGTTTTTCGTAACAATATTAAGTTACAGAAACGCCGAGAAACATTTTAATTAGATTAAGGCCAGACGGTATTGATAAAAATGGTGGAAGTTACTGACCCACAAAAATAAATTAACAAAACAATTAGAAAACCCGACAATGAAGGAGTGTTAATTCATTTGAATGCAGTGCTTTGGCTAATTAAACAGAAAATCTAAGACCCCTAAAACAATACCATAATTAAATTTCCAAACATAAACTTTACGCTTTAATTTGTCTTGAAAGGATAACCTTGTGCCAGATTTATTTATTAAATCTAAAATTACTTCCCTAAGAAGGAATATCTCGGATAAAAGAAATCCATAAATCTTTCTTTTTTGTTTTTGGAGCCAATAATTATATTTTTAATAATAACATTATATTGATTAAGCTAAAAAATACCTATTTTTGGCAGAAAAAGACAGACAGAATTCAGTAACCAACTAAAGACAGCTAAAGCTTTTTACCAGTAGCAACGTTGTAATTTTTTTTCCATAAATGATAATAACAGTCTTAGAAAAAAATTAGATAATTTTCAGCAAAATGTTATAGAGAAAAGTTGTTCAGAACATACATTTTTAATTTTTTAGGGAATCACAAAGTTCTTGTTTGTTGCAACGATATTAAACACAACTCTAAAATTTTGCAAAAAATCTCTTTAATAAGGTAAAACATTAGCTATGATAATATGCCTTAAAAACGCACATTGAGAGTACAAAATTTGTATTTTAAATGTTTATTAAAAAACTGTACAAGTTAATAGATATCATAAAAAACCTACTAAAATTATCGCGGATACACATGAAAAAAAAAGAACAAATGAGGGTTTAAAGTTAACATGATGACAGCTTGGTGACAATAATTTTTCTTTCTTGAATAACTATTATTTGCTTATTAAGTTTATTTGGTTTCAAATGCCTCCTCCAAGACAGTTAACGTTAGCCGAGAAGGGACTAACCAAACCATTGCTTTATTGCTTTTGAGATTTAGGTGCGTTTAGTACAAACATAATGCATACCTTGTGTTGTTAGTATTAATTCATAATTAGAATAATATTAATGTTTACTTTTAACACTTATTTGTTTTTTTCCATTGATTATTTTAGTAGGATTTATGTTTGTATATTAATTTTTTAATAAATATGATGAATTTTTTAATACATTTTAATATGCTTATTATCATTACTAATGTTTTGCCTTATTAAAAAGATTTTTTCTTAAATTTTAAAGTTGTGTTTAATATCGGTGCAACAAACATGAAGTTTGTGATTCCCTTAAAAATTAAAAATCTATGTTAATGTTAAAATATGCTTGAATTTGAACAAAAATATGCAAAATTGATTTAATTTTGAATAATTTATGAGAGTGTTTAGGGTAAATATTTAAAATATAAATTAAGAGAAATTTTAAAGGTTTTTCAAAAAAAAAAAAAAATCTTAGGAGGCCATGTTTTGGTATTTAGGCATAACTTTTAATTCTGAACAATTTTTCCCTATCATATTTTGTTAAATTTTCTGAAATAAGGGTACTTTACTCTTGAACAATTTTTAATTTTTTTTACCTTGTATGCTGTTTGACTTGCAACCATTCTAAGTGTACCTAATATGATTATCGAACATGCACCAACTTTTGGCAATATTTGTATTTTGATTGTGCAATTAATAAAAAAAATCCCATATGTTTGACATTTAAATGACCACACTGTATACCAGATGTTATTGGCCTAAAGAGAAATACTTTAGTAAAGAATATTTTAATTTTAAAATATACGAAAAAAAAAAAAAGAAAAAAATCTAATTTTTCAAAAGCAAATCCTCTATTTGTATTTTTTCTTGAATTTATACAAATTTTATTGTTAAATTCCAAATTTCGTAAAAATATCTGCATTTTTCTTGAAAGTAGAGGCATCTAAAATGATTGCATAAGAAAATTGTTAACAAAAAATTTAATTGTTGATGATTGTTTAATGTTGCGAAATTTGGGATTTGACAATAAAATCTGATGAAATTCACGAAAAAAAATCTCTTGGCGAATTTGCTTTTAAAACTTAGATTTTTCTCTGGGAGCGCTGCAAAAAAAAACTTTTTACGCAAATTCCAAAAGGAAAATTTTCTTTACCAAAAGGGTGTTCTCCCTTTGGGCCAATTTTGGGGTTTTTTTCTTTGGAAAAAATTGTACTTGTTTTTTTTGGGGGTTTTTCCAAAATTGGTTTTTTTACTCTTTTAGGAAGAAAAAAAATTTTTAAAATTCCAGCCGCCATTGCTGTTTATATTTAGGAATAGACGGTGTTTCTTAATAACATGGTAATAATTAGGGAGGTTATTCTTGGGTATAGAAGGTGTGTAATAAAGAGGATATAATTTTTTTGCGAATTCCAAAATTAAAATATACAGCATTGATAAACAAGGGTCAACATAAAGAGTCTTTAAGAAGAAGACAGTTTGTTTTATTTGAATTAGGTGTTTTTATCCCATGTATTAAATGAAAAAAAAATTCTTGGGTAGATGTAGTACTTAGTGAAACTAAGAAAACTTGAGATGTTACAAAAAATTTTTTAATTTTTTAAAAATTAAAGTTGGGGCGCCAGGGGTGCTTACCCCTTAACTGAAGTTTAGTGGTTCTGGTTGCCCTTACTTGTATAACCTATGCCAAATTACAATTTTCAAATTATTTTATTTTTCCAGATAATTGCATTGAAATTTTTTTTAAAACCCTGTATAAATAATGCGTTTAATTTGTTAAATACTGTATGTAGGCGTGGGCTTTGCTATCACATTTATAATATTTATACTATTTTGAAAATGTTTTAATAAAAAAAACCTTTTTTCCTATTAATAGTTTACGTAAATTGGTAAAATGTATTATTTACGTAAATACCCAAAATTTCCTAATTAATAAATAAATAATATGCAGTTGTCACTTTTGTAAAATTTTAATTGGTTTGCATTAATTGATTTTAATTCCGTGTAAAAAAATGACAAATCATTCGTGACCTTTATAATAATTACTGCTTTATTGACCCAATAGGCTATTGATTCTAAGAAATAAAAAGGAACAAATTCGTAACTACAATTTAATGATTAATTTGGTTTTTTGGTGCCTAATTATAAAATAAAGAAATGTTTTTAAATTTCGTTTTTTAGATCGGAGGAAATTTGTCATATTTTACAAAAACCCTTTGTTGTCTCTGAAATCTAGCATCTTTTAGCAAAAATTAAGAGAACCGAATGGGGTCATGGGCAAAATTTAAATAAATTTGGGCAATTGCAGCGCTATTTGGCAATTTATTTGAATATAAAACTTTTAAAAATATATAACCATAAAATAAACGTAAATAAAAGATTACAAAAAAGTATTTTTTTATTATTTTAAGCGAGATTAATTAATATTTTTTTGAAAAAAACTACAAATACGACAATCCGCGTGATGTTCTTTAAGCCAATCAGAGCAATGATTTTACGTTAGAGTAAACAAATAAACATAACCTATGTTTTGTTCTCGTACTGTTGGTTTCTCCGATTTTATTTACTTTTTATATTGGTTTTTAATGTTAATTTTTTTTTTTGAGCGTTTTGTCTATAATAACTAACTTTGAACGAGGATTTATAAAGGCAAGCAGCGATAACCGGGCTAGAATCGACTTGTTGATGCTGGGAGAGCTGCACACACAGATTTTTTTTGCAGAATTCAAAAATTTGTCAAAACTCCTGTAAGTATGATATACTTCAAAACAATATAACTTTAATGTAAGAAAATGGGCTCCAACCTAATTAAAACTTTCTTCATTAGACAAGTTTTAGATTAGAGGTTATTTATCATTGGTTCTTTCTACTCCCAAGAGACCAAAAACTTACACATAGCTTTCTTTATTTTAGGTCCTCCAGGGTATTTTAAAGACTATTTAGTACTGTAGTGTAACTTGTATTAAAGTATAACAAAAATTTCATGTTAAGTTTCCCTTTTTGACATATAAAGAGGAGAAACCTTTATTGTATTATGTACACATCATCCCTTTTACCAAATAGCACGCGGACCATATTTGTACAATTTCTTTGGAACAGTAATAGTTTGTGTGGGGGGAGACATGCACGGTTTTTTTTCCGGATTAATTTTTGGGTTTGGGAGGCACTTATAGGGGCAAAAAAAAAAATCGGGGCGGGACTTAAAATTTTCCCACGAGATTTTAGTGTATTATGGCGCGTATCGGAAAAAAAATAAACTTCATGCGGACGAAGTCGCGGCAAAAGCTAGTATCCATATGTATAAAAGGTGGCAAATTGATAAGTTTGGGATTTGATAGAAAAAACCTAACCTCAAAACATTTTGTTTATCTGTTAATTTATTTGAATTTTTCGAGTAAAAACCCAAAAGTTTACAAAATTAAGTAAATGCTTACGTCAAAGTAATCTTCACAAAAATAAAGCTGAGTTGTGGGCAAATTCCCTGTTAAATCACCCCTTTGGGAAGCCTAAGCTCCCTATCTAGTATTTTTTTTTTCGTATGCAGGAAAACAAATAAATTGTTAGAAGTTTTTATGGACTTGTTAGTACACAGAGGAACCGAACACCACCTATACGATTTCGAATTCATGTTTTAAATACGTAAAATAACTTGTAATTTGGAAGAGCGTTTGATCCGTCCCAGCTCTGTTCCACAGGTACCAAATTTCGTACCTTTATGTAAATCGAGACCGAAGTTATGCTAGGTGAAAAAATAGGATCAAGCATTTCGTGTAAACGACACACATGCTTACGGTAGGCCGAAACTAACGCCTTAATACTAAGAATTAAAGATTTAATAATATTAAAAATAAGAAACATTATAAAATGCAATTACTTCAGATTAAACAAAAATTATTTTAAAAACAAACTTTTCTTTATAAATAGTATATTAACAATAAACAATTGATAGTATTAATAACAGAAAATATTGTACATGGTTTTTCCGTATATTTTGGACCACCACCGGAGCTTTTATTTTAAGAGTAAGAAGAAACTTTAAGTTACAAGAGTTGAAGTATTTTTACATAATATGCATATACAATATACATGGTGTTCCATTTAAAAAAAAAAACAAATTTGGTATTGTTAAACACATTTTCGATGATCTTTTGTTTTATCTGATGACAAATTCTGACGGTTCAGTAAAAAAGCTCTGGTGGTGCTCCAAAATATACGAAAAACCCTGTACAATGAAATGTTTTTAGATAAAAATAAATCGATATTTCAGATGCAAACATTCCTTTGTAAATATTATAATAACAATAAAACATTTGATCATATTAAAAACAGAAAACATTGCACAATGCAAAAATTTCCAAACTAATTTGATATTATAAATACCTACTTTTTGATACAAAATTATAGGCTTTCTATTGCCTATTTGTACTTCCCATTAGGTTTACAGCAGCGTTAACAAGTAGCAAGTAAAAATTAAACCACATTGTAGGACTGCCAACAAATTGTTAACAGGCATTGGCAACTTTCAAGTATAGGTTTCAATGAAAATACAGTAAATACATATAGTCCAGTCAATGACCAGTTTCCTTCCGGATTTTCCCAAACAGCACCCATTTGTATGAAAATTTGGATTTAGATTCTACTTAACCTCTAATTTAAAGTTGTCACTGTGTCGAGGGATGCTTTTTCCCTGGGGGTAAATACCACCCCTTCTCGGGGGTGGAATTTGTTTTATCAAAAATAAGTTTTGAAATGGATAGATTGACTAACTCTACGCAACTTTTCTTTCAAAAGTTTCTTTTCGAGTTATTCGCAATTGAAAATGTCAATTTTTCAACCAAAACACGTTTTCATAAGGTTTTGCGCAAAAAAACTCGAAAGTAAGCATTTTTGGGGTTAAGATACCCTTGACCCAATACAAACGCAGTTATAGTCTGTTGAAGGTTGGTTCTTATTCGTCAAATGCCAAAACTGAAAGTTTCAACGTAATGTTACCAAAAACCGATGCATTTTTCGGTGAAACCTAATAAAATATTTTTCAAGTATATAAAAAAAAACCTTCAATTTTGTTTTTTATAAAAGTCTTTAGGACTAAAATCAAGTTTATCTCTATTTTTCTTGGATGAAAAAAAAATGTGAAAATCACCCCCTTTACCACCCCAATTAAAAATAATCTCTGTCACTTTATAAAATTACTTTGTTTATGTATTTGAAATATGCTCAGGAAGTTTGACCGTTTTAAAGTGCATATTTTTAAAATAAATTGAGCTTAAAGTGAAAGAGACTTTTTGTAATTTTGAAAAAAATAACATTTTCTTTAAAATAACCCAAAAACCCTTATTAATACGTAAAATTTTGTAGAATACAAATTGTAGGTTTTTTTTACCAAAATTTTTTTTCTTTGTTTTAATGTAGAATAAAAACATTTTAATCAGTAGGGATTGTATCTTAAGGGTTGATGAAATAACTATCTTTCCTTTTACTGCCTTTCATTGCAAATAATAAAAAATTCAATTATATTTTAAATTAAAAAATATATTATAAATTTAAAATTTTCTTTCTAAGGGGTGGTTTTTGTAAGGGTTAAAATGTATAGATAAATGATAAAAACAAAAAACAAAAAGACACTCTTATTTTTAAAACCCACTATATGATAAAATAAATGTCAAAT
This sequence comes from Listronotus oregonensis, assembly GCA_019359885.1. Taxonomy (NCBI): domain Eukaryota; kingdom Metazoa; phylum Arthropoda; class Insecta; order Coleoptera; family Curculionidae; genus Listronotus; species Listronotus oregonensis. The sequence continues at coordinate 9,005 of JAHBCN010004185.1, read as the reverse complement.
AGTTGAAAAAGATCTTTTTTTAAACCCCTTTTTTTTAAGGGATTTCTAAAATAGGGGTGGTTTTTAGGGGTTGAAATTTTTTAATTTGTCATAATTTACCCTTTAGGATGTCAATTAATGTTTATTAAATTTATTTTTTAAAAAAGTTGGATTGTAAGCTTAAATTTTACAATTATTTGCAAAAAGGGGTAGTCTTTTTTCCTAAAAAATAGTGAGCAACCAACCACACAGGGCGATATTTTAACTGGAGAGTAAGTAGAACCTAAATCCAAATTTTCTGGGGTAATACCACGGGTGCTTAAATATTGCCGATAATTTTCATGGAAGCTTGTTATTTATAATTTCACGAGTTCGAAGAACGAGTGGCATTTGTATAGCAAGCTTGAATGAAAGTTATCTGGTTAATGTTTATGCACGAGCGGTTATTATTTGGGGAGAATATTTTTAGAATGGAGAAATATGGGAGTATTATACTATTAAAATTTTTTTGGTCTTTTTTATCTACAATTTTACATTTTTTTTCGAGAGTTTTCACCCCTAAAAAATAAAAAGCACCCCTCACATTGACAACTTTGAAATAGAGAGTAAGTAAAAGATGAATCCAAATTTTTATGCTGTTCATTGACTGAACTAATACATGAAATAATGATTTCATTTTGGAGCTCTAAAACATTGTAACGGGATACCTTTTGAATATAAATCATACTAATGTTGGTTGCGCTTATCAACTAAACGTCCTTTTATATTTATATACTAAATTTTTATTTTATTTCCTATTTTTAATTTACAACAGTTGCATATGTATTTTCTTTTGATAACCGATTAAATTTTTAATTTACTGCTAAGTAAATTATTTTCTTAACTTTGGGTCCAACCACAAGCATCCAAATTTAATAATAAAAAACACTTAGCCGCGTAATCAAGATTCCATTTCAGAACTTTGTTAATAAAGGAGGGCGATGGTCTTTTTAGTAAGATTGGTGATTTTTTTAGGTATAAAACTAACGAAACTAAGGCAGTTTTTTTATAACCGATTAAATATTTTAATTGATAACCGATTAAATATTTAATTTACTGCTAATTAAATTATTTTCTTAACTTTGGGTCCAACCGCAAGCATGCAAATCTAATAATAAAAAAACACTTATCGTACACACGCGTAATAAAAATTCCATTTCAGACCTTTGTTAATAAAGGAGGGCGATGGTCTTTTTAGTAAGATTGGTGAGTTTTTTAGGTATAAAACTAACGAAACTAAGGCAGCTTTTTTTTGATACCCAATTAAATTTTTTAATTGATAACCGATTAATTATTTAATTTACTGCTAAGTAACTTACTTTAATTTACTGCCAATTAACTTATTTTCTTATCTTTCGGTCCAATCGCGAGTATCCAAATTTAACAATAAAAAATAGTTAATCGCGTTATTAAGGTTTCGTTTTAGAACTTAAATAATAAAGAAGAGCGATGATCTTTTTGGTAGGATTAGTGATTTTTTAAGTATAAAACTAACGAAAGTAAGGCAGGTTTTTTGATAACCGGTTAAATATTCTCTTCTGATAACCGATTAAATATTTAATTTACTGCCGAGTCATTTATTTTAATTTACTGCTAAGTAACTTATTTTCTTAACTTTTGGTTCAATCATAAATATCCAAATTTAATAATAAAAAATAGTTAACGGCATTATCAAGTTTCGTTTCAGAACTTAAATAATAAGGAAGGGCGATGATCTTTATAGTAAGATTGTTGTGATTTTTTTAGGTATAAAACTAACGAGAGTAAGACATTTTTTTTTGATAACCGATTTTTTTTTTTTTTTTTTGATAACCGATTAAATATTTAATGTACCGCTAAGTAACCTATTTTCATTTACTGCCAAGTAACTTATTTTCTTAACTTTCGGTCCAATTGCGAGTATCCAAATTTAATAATAAAAAACTGTTAATCGCGTTATCAAGGTTTCGTTTCAAAACTTAAATAACAAAGAAGGGCGATGATCTTTTTAGTAAGATTGGTGATTTTTTTAGGTATAAAACTAACGAAAGTAAGGCGGTTTTTATTTTGATAACCGATTAATTTTTTTTTGATAACCGACTAAATATTTAATTTACTGCTAAGTAACTTATTTTAATTCACTGTCAAGTAACCTATTTTCTTAACTTTCAGTCCAATCGCGAGAATCCAAATTTAATAATAAACACAGTTAATCGTTATCAAGGTTTGTTCAGATAAAAAAGAAGGGCGATGATCTTTTAGTAAGATTGGTGATTTTTTAGGTATAAAAAAGTGCAGATTTTATTTTTTTTTTGATAACCGATATTTTTTTTTTTTTTTATAACCGATTAAAAATTTGATTTACTTCTAAGTAACTTATTTTAATTTACTGATTAGTAACTTATTTTTTTAACTTTCCAACCGCGACTATCCAAATTTAATAATAAAAAACAGTTAACCGCGTTATCAAGGTACTGTTTCAGAACTTTAAACATAAAGAATGGCGATGGTCTTCTTAGTAAGATTGGTGATTTTTAGGTATAAAACTAACGAAAGAAAGGCAGTTTTTCCTATTATTGACCTTTTAAACTTCAAAATTTTGGTTTTTAAACCTGTTAAATCAGAAAGAATTACGTTTTTTTTTCATAGATTTAAGCCATCTTTTTTAGCCAATATAGTATATTAAAGTATAAGTGGATATTAAGGTCTTTAAACCACCGACGATTTTTCGAGCACGACGGCGTAGCCGGAGTTCTCGAAATAGTGCAAGTGTTTTAAAGACCACCATTTTAGTATGTTTTCTTAGGAATACTCGCCTTACTCCTTTTTGGAAAATTGGACAATACATACATACATACATACATACAGGTCAAGCTTATAAAAGCGTGGTAAAAAGTCGTATTAATTTTATGAAGTTTAAATTTTACTTTTAAATATCTCTTTTAATGAAAAGTTTTTTTTATATTATTTATATAAATATTTGGATTAAACTGCCTATTACGAAGAACGGAAAATCTTTATCCCTAAACAGATTTGTGACTCTTATGTCGTACATTACAAATAAAATTTATCGTTGAACATGAGCTGAGTATAAATCACCGTCTTACGAAACTTTAAGACTGATTAAAAAAGTTATTTTTTTCTAAAACTTTCCGTCGATAAACGGTAATAAAATACGGAACTTTTTGCCAGACATACTGAGTTACACACGCGTTAAAATATTTTTTAAACTCAAAGTAAAGTTTGCTGGCTCACAGACATATTAAATTATTGGGTGCGCTACACCATAACCCTCCGAAACTGGTCGAATATCGATCGCATTATTATACAAGGAAGTTAAAAAATGGAGTAGGTGGAAAATAACTTTCTTGCATAAAATTTATTTTAAGTTAAAATAACGTCAAATTTCTTTCTTTGCCTACTTAATAGTCCAGTAACTGGGGAGGAAAATACGTCATTACCTCCGAATTCTTTATAACTGCATGTTTTGCTGCATTATTATAACTGCAACTTTTCTGAAAATTTGAGATTTAGGTTAAAAAAAACTCGGTTTTAATCATTGTATTTATTTAAATCTTGTTTATTTATATGTCTTCAATATTATTACGTGTTTTTCAACATAAAAATTATTTATTTTCAATGTTCAACCCTTTGAAACTCCTAAAAACATTTAAAAACTAATACTCTTTATAAAAATAACATAAAAAAAGTTTTAGCAGCTTAAAAAATTTCAATTATGTATTTAAATAAAAATATTAGTTAATATCCTGCTCATAAAATAATTTTTTATTAACTAGAACATTTCAACCCTTAAAACAACCCCTTTTTGCTAAAATAAATTTAAAAGTATATTTTACGATTTTAAACATTTTTAGTGTGCATTATTTTTAGAAAAAATTCATTTTTTACAAGATTTTTACCCTTACAACTACCCGAGGCCGCCGGCAGGGGAGTGTTGGGGTGACTATCGACCCCACTTGGTTTTTAAAAATAACTTAAAATAAAACAGTTCCCGTCTAAATCCTTAAATTTTACAATATCGCCTAGGAATTTGAAAAAATCAAAAAATTATGTCGACTTGTGTTATTATATCAAATCCCAAAATATATTGTTGATGTTAAACTAACTTATTTGTTATCAAATGTACCCATTTATACCTTATGCAAGCTAACATTTTTAAGCTAGCAATGCGAATATTCCTACTTCCTACTCCTATATTAGTAAATTTCGTTTTTCTTATTTAAGTTGGCTGACTAGAGAATTCAGGACCGTACTGGACTTTGTGACAGTCAATCTAAAAGAGGAACATTAAATAAAGGATAGTTATTGCCATATATTTTGATCATAGATTTTTGAATACTAAATATAACACAATAAACACCAACTTACGGTCAGACACTGGAAAAGGACGTAACGCGTAACTTAAGTCAATACTTTCTGTTGCCACCTTGGAAAAAATTTAAACATTTCTTAATAAAATTGCCTTTAAGTTCTATATTTATTATAAAAAATGGGCATAAAAATAAATAGATTACTAGATTTGGCTTTAAAAAATAAATAATTGAAGATAATTTTGCTACATAAACCCTTTTTTATTTATTTTTATTTAGTTAAATACGTTTCGCATTGCTACATTTCGCCCGCAAAGGAAATTTCGCCGGCGGAATGTGGCAATGCCGCTTCAAAGCGCGTAGGAATTTTACAACCTGCCTGTTAATAAATGGAATGAACAGATTACATGTAGTGCGACGTTGCCTTGGGTTTCTTTAAGTGCGTTGTGGTGTTTTTATTAACACTATCTGTTAAAACTATTTCCAAACTTCTATTAAAAACTCTAAAATGGTGCGTGAATGTGTTTTGTGTAAAAAATTGGATTATTTATACGAATATGTGTTTTTTCATAGGTAAGTTAGGTTCTGTTCGCTAGGCAATGTTTTTACAAAGATCAGTGGCGTAGAATTACAATAGCCTAAAAGAAAGTAACAAGACCAAAAGTAATTTATGCATTGTACTTGTTTTATTTTATCAGAATATTATCGAATATATTAGTTTGTGAGTAGGTTTATAATATTGCGGGAGAAATTATACATTATACAAAAGGATCACCTAATATTTTAGGTTTTCCTCATATCCAATGACAAGAAACATTTTGTTTTCTCTCGTGGGACAGTGAAGAGGGACAACATTTACCAAAGCATCCTGTGTTATGCTCGAACCATTTTGATCCACAGGATACTTTGGTTAAGGCAAAAAATAGCAAATATTTAAAGCCTGGAGCCATCCCAAAAATCATACATCATTTTTAATGATAACCATTCAATGGATTTTACCAAATTAATTGTAATGAAATTCTTTAAAATACGTATACATTATGAAACAGTAAAAATCCTGGATAAAGCAAAAATAAATAGAACCAGGAGTGTAAATACCATAACTATTTTATTTAGGAATGAGTAAGATAATATATAGAAAGGTATTTCAATCCTGTAATGAATGATGGAAAATGTTTCAAGCGGTCACGCCGCCACGGGTGTGTTTGGCACACTAAAGTATTTTCTTCCTTATTTTTATTATTGCGGAAGTTGGGATAAAAATACTTTAGTTTGCAAGACACACTTGAGCGGCGCGACCCCATCATGCATTGCAGGATTCAAATACCTTCTTATTGTCTTAGGAATAAGTATGATTTTTTAATTTTTGCCTAATTTCTTATATTTTGTGTTATTTTTTGTGTACCTAATTATAATAAAAAGTATCCCCAGTTATTGCCTTTTTTATTAATTTGTGGTCCACATTATTCTGAATTTATAGAAGAAAAGTAATTTTGTTTAAATAATCAATGTACCAAAAATATTTTATGTTTTTTTTAGAATAAAATATTTCATTACTATTTATGTTGCTAATCAATATTTTTTAATAAACTAAAATTAAAAAGATCATTATAATTAGAACGGTTTAAAAATTAATATTTTTAATAAATTTATATCTAATCGAAACTTCTAACATAAACCATATGCCACTGGTCGAAACTGCAAGGCTTCGTACAATGTTGCCTTGACCTTTCCTAATTTATCTTCTATCCTTTTTTCCCTTGTATGATTTTATTGATAATGTGGGACAAAACAAAGGGTAATTTATGAATGAAATGTTAAGTCTTTTCTTTCTTTCGTCTGAAATTTTGATTCATTCAACTTTAAAAAAAATCTTTGTTTAAGTATTTTTTATAATTTTTTTTAGGTTATGGTTTTATATACCTTCGACTCATCACAAGTTTAAGGTGGGTTTTGAAGCTTTTATACCGATAAAATAGGTCTTAAACTTACCATAAATAAACCATATTTGAAATATTAAACATGTTTATCAATAGTCCACACCAAAACATAAAAATACGGCACAAAGTCACGTTTAAAATCGAAATAACACACTCAAAACACAAGAAAAACTTAATTAGAAAACTAAAAACCTACAAATCCATTACTGGGTGAAAAACAACTGATTCTGGCGATTTTGTTTTTGTTTTATCGAGTAGCCGGACCCAGGTGAGCCAACTTAAAAACAGAATTTATTAATCTAAAGGGGTTATGACATCGTCGAGAATGGGGATAGCAAAAGTCCAAGACGTGAGGGTGTGAAAAGGGTCGCTTATGTTGGCGGCCCTGTCGGGTAACTCTAAAAGTTACTATCATTCTCAGCTGTGGACAGAGTCGTGCCACAAGTCGAAGTTTTTATGTGGGGTTATTTTTACAGTTGAAAATATTTGTGTACAGAGTTGATATTTTATTGGTTTTGACTGTTTTTACTATATTGTTTTTGGTAGTGTTTAGTCGTGTAGTTTTAATTAGTCCTTAGTGTGCAATAGACCAAAAAGTTGTGTTTCCCATAAGGATTCTGTTATTTGCTCGGAGCATGTTAAAAAAGACGATTTTTATATGTCTTTCAGAAAAATTGCAAAAGCGGTAATTATGAGATCCTGATCAAAAAGGAAAAGGCGATTAATAAAAGAAGGTAAGGTGAAAAATATGATATATCCTAATGCTGCTATTACTAACAAATGTTTTTTTATTCTAGCAGTTCCATTCAGTTTGCATTATTACACCTCGGATAACACAAACATGGTTTTTAAGTCCACCAGTGACTCTTCACAACTCTGAATGTAGTTACACAGTTATTAGTAAGTAAATTGAAATTTTTGTATGATTTTAATTATAGTTATTTGTTGTCGAGAAAGTAAATAGTCAATATTGACTTGCTTATACCTAAAACTGATCAACTTTAGGTATAATAATATGCATTAATGTACCTTCAGAATGTGTATTTGATATTTTTTCCCATTATTTTGTACATTTATTAAGTTTGCGGTTAGTTACATTCTTTAATTGTATTTAATTTTTTTTTGGATACTTATCTACGAAATACTTGGTATATTATGTTGAAAAACACATGTTTTAAAATATAATTTATATTTTTTAGATTTGCCTTTTACAAGTTTAAAATTAACTGATGTAAACCTACCTTGCACTGAAGAAGTATTTGTTTAGATTATGTAGTATGAAGTGGACTGCGAAGAACTTGTAAGTAAGTTAAACTTTCGAGTACTAAATAAGAACACGAGATCTAATTCTTTGTTTTATCTTGCAAGGGCTGCCAACAAACTATAAATGAAATTTTTGTGTTTGTATTAAGTAGGATTTTAATGCTTAAATGATTTGTTTGTTTTAAAATATGAAATATAGTATACCACAAAATATTATTAAATAATACCACTAAGTACTATGTTCTTTTCTTCCGTATCTATTTCAAAATGTAAAAATTTCAGTTGTATTTTATTTAATTGTTGCAATTGTAAATGTATTGTAGTGTTGTAGTTGTAAAACAAATAAAGTTTAGTTTTAAGCAATAAACCTGTATTCACATTTTTTACATAAAATAATTCATTTTATTGCCAAAGTGGAAAATTTTGCTATTATTCTGCAATATCAAGATGCTGTATGGTCCGTAAGTAAATAAATAACTAGTTTTAAAAATTAACATAATTTGTTTTTAAAATAAAATAAATTAAGGATTAATAGACAAGTTTATATATTTATGAAGTAATACAAAAACACCGTCATAAATTCCTAAAAAAAAGTTAATTTTTCTATGGCTTCCAGCATCCAATTTGGAGTTGGATATTTTGTAATCTTACAAAGATCTTCAAGATAGCTTGTAAAAGCCCATTTCTGATCCTACACTTACAGAAAAGCTTCCATCCTGTCTTTCTTCTATAGGTATTTTTACGGCTTCTGCTTAGACGAGTTGGCCAGTATAATTCCTTTTCTGGCAGCTCCCAACAGAGCAACACGAAGTGCAACTTTTATGCATCTTTTAACAGTTCAGCTAGAGAGGCCCCGAACTTCCCGCTTTCTTCGTTCCTTCATCCCTAGAGTGTCAAGACTATGGAACTTGCTACCTGCAGAATTTAAGTCTCTTGTGAATAAACTCCTCTTACCACACTTCAGCCCCACGGGGCGTTTAGGCCCAGTCGCGGACTGTTCCAAGATAAAAAAAATTAAAGTCCCCAAACTTCTTTACTTGCTCATAAAATTTTATAAACGTCGTAATATAGGTAGGTATTATTAAAGAAAAAAAGGTGTTAATAATTCAATATCGTGTGTTTAAAAATAGAGTTAAGTACTCATAATTATAACAAACTAGCAATCATCAGTATTTTTACATTTTAATTTTTTTCTCATTTTTTAAAATATTTAATGTAGTAGATACCATTGAAAAGGGACGCCATCGTCGTGTTGACGCTTTAATTTTTAATTTCAATACTTAATTGAATTACATTTATATTTTTGAAATATAAATTTTGTTCATCGGTATAAAAGCAGTTTTTCGTTTCCACCTCAGTTCTACGCCACTGTCCGGCATAAAATCCAACATGGCCTAAATGGACCCTACTTGACATCACACAAGAGTTTTTCAATATGGCGGATGTCATAACCCCCTTTAGATTAAAAATGTTA
>JAHBCN010004184.1:60000-66426 GCA_019359885.1 Listronotus oregonensis | reverse complement strand
AGAGCCAGAGACAAAAGGGCAAAAGGAAGAAACAAAAGAAGAAATAGACCAAGAGGACGAAAGAGTGGACAGAATAGACCAGGAGGAGATTGATGATACCAACCAGGAATATGCATCGGAGACAAGCTTGATGGAATGGTGATTAAGTGGTAGATGTTTCGCCCCGTTTCGCTAAGGAGAGCTTAAAGGCTTATACCGAGAAAAATAATTCAAACATCAAAAGTTGTTGAGAAATATATCATTCTTAGAGTACGTTCATCGCCGTAATAATTTCGTGAATAGGAAAAAAGTGATGGCGCCATCTACAATTGGTCTTTGCGGTTGAAAACATGTTGATCAGTGTATTTTCAGGCTTCTTGTCCCAGAATTTGATAAGAAAGTATCATATTTTTAGATTTGAAACACTGATAATTTTTGCTACCTCTTTTTTCTGCAAGAAGTATTAGGGGAGCAAAAAATTCCAGGGACCATTTTTGTAGGTACTGAACTGCTCTTCATTTTTGTCCAAACCCCAAATCTCTAAGTGTCATATTTCGGCAGATATCGGCCAAAAACGGATTTTTAAGCTCTTGAGGGCCGTTTTCAGACCCTTGCGGACATTTTTTCATATACGATATTTTCAGAGGTTAATGTACACATTGATTCCTGTAAATTAAAAAAAAAAAAATTGTGACGGCCCAACCTTGAGGTTTGGGGTATTTCCGGCATTCATTTACTGACCTAGAAACCCATTTTCCATGAGAAATGTGCAAGGTCCTTTAAAAGCTTCTTGTATTTTTTTTATATGTAGGCACCAAAAAAAACCATAATTAATCACAAAATTGCTCCTACCAATTTGTTTCATATTCAATGTTATAGTCAATAGCCTCTTTTATTAGCTGTCAAAGTTTAAACCTAGTTCACCCAGTATAACAATAATAAAACTATTATTATAGGCTGTTTCTTTAGTGGAAGTGGTTAACGGGTTATTGTGATTTTTTTAAAGAAAATCTCTCCGAGGATTTGCCGATTGTATGTGCGGTAATTGAATTTTAGATTAGATGGTAGATAGATACAGCAGCAAGATAGATTTTAAAAAGCCTTTTTTATTGAAACTGGCGTCTTCAAATTGTGGACAAAAAGTGTCGCATAAACTTCAGTAAATTATTTATATACTAAGTGACATAGAAATCCGAACACCCAGTTTAAATGGTTTTATTTAAATAAATTTGGTGAATTTATTTATCTTACTGAAAATAACTTTTTTTAAAATTCACTAACAATCTAAAAATGAATATTGCAGCCGCAGTTAAGATCCAAATTTGGCGGATTTTGGTTCTTGACATTCTTTACGATTGGTTACGATGCCTAGAGTAAGGAGACCTGTACGATTTCGTCAACTTAGTGAGTTTGAGAGGGGCCGTATAGTGGGACGTCGGGAAGCTGGACTTTCTTTTCGGGAAATTGCAATTAGAGTGCAAAGAAGTGGTTAGGCCGTACGCGAAGAGCAAGGAGCACTGGACGCCGCCGTAGAACAACAGACCGTAAAGATCGTCGCCTAAGATTATTGGCTTTAAGGGGCCGTTTCTCCACTACCAGGTCCATTGCAAATGAATGGTTTGCAGAACATGGAAGACCTATTGGCATGACGAATGAGAAGTTTTGGCCTGTTTTCATACCGACCACACTGGGTCCTCCCTTTAACTCCAAAACACCGACGTAATCGCCTTGAGTGGTGCAGAGAACGGTCACTCTGGGATCAGGAATGGAACAGTATTGTCTTTAGGGACGAGTCTCGATTTTGTTTAGGTATGCACGATGGTCGAGCCAGGGTTAGAAGGCGACGTGGTGAAAGGAGGAATCCACAGTTTTTTGTTGAAAGACATGTTCATCACACTGTTGGAGTTATGTTTTGGGGTGCTATAGCTTATGGTTCCAGGTCACCTCTAATCTTCATCAGAGGTAACATGACCGCGCAGCGTTATATCCAAGAAGTTCTAGAACCCCATCTTTTACCATATCTTGACACCCTGGCAAATCCAACTTTCCAACAAGATAATGCCCGACCACATGTTGCAAGAGTCACAATGAACTTCGTTCAACATAATGATGTCACTTTGTTACCATGGCCACCAAGATCTCCCGACTTATCCCCAATTGAACACGTGTGGAATATGATGGGTAGGAGATTGCTCAATTTGCAACGTCCTCCTCAGACTCTAGGAGTACTTCGAGAGGAGTTGGTGATTGCCTGGAATGAGATACCACAGGAACACATTGACCACCTGATCAGAAGCATGCCTAGACGCGTTGGAGAATGCGTAACACATCGGGGTGCATCCACACATTATTAAAGGTAAAAGGGCTTTAAAGCAATGCAATATTTTAATCATTTACTTATTATGCTTCATTAAGTACTTATACAAAATTTTATTAAAATAAAATCATTTAAACTGGGTGTTCGGATTTCTATGTCACTTAGTATAGTATTCCCTAGGATTCTACAGATTTTTTTAATACGAGGAAAGCCACAAATTGTCTTCGTTTAGTATCCTGTTAAATGACTTTGTAAGATGAGAATATAATGAAAAAATAATAATATATCACCATAAAATTAACAATTTTAATTAAAAATGAAAAACAATTTAAAAAACAGCTTTAAAAGTATATTTTTCAAGTTAATACACATAAAACCCACTTAACGGTACCACCATACATTAGAACAATGCGCCGTACTCTCCAGCAACCATAAAAAAGCCCTAATAGGCTATTTTGTTCCACTTTATTAAGTCTCCTCGTTAAAGAAGAATTAAATCTTCGGTGGTTAACAAGATCGAAAAAAACCAACAACAAAAACAGGCATCGGTAGACTGATCTTGGGCCATTCGGAATCCGTTTACTGGAAACTCATTCAGCTGTGAACAATAGTTGTCCTTACACATGTTTTATCAGTTGTAAGGAATCTCTCGACTGTTTTTAATACGGCCTAAAAATTCGATACACCTTTCCTTCACCTTCGAAAAGCCCGGGGACTAAAACGGGTCAATTTTCGCACCCGGGACCAGGTCTGGCCCAGCAGCCGGTTCCTTGAATTCGGCTGCCGGCAGGGTGACGTTAGAGACATGCGATATTTTTTGTGTACGGGGCGGAGAAAGTCACACATGTCTGATCACATGTTCAGTGGTTACTTCAGTTCGATATATTTGTAAAGCTAAACCAAAAGAGCTCATGTAAACCATTTTTTTTTTTAAAAAAAAGTTAACTTTTATCTATATTTTAGAAACAGTATCTTTAATAATTTATATATATATATATAAATATATATATATATATATATATATATATTTATATATATTTAATATATATATATATATATATATATATATATATATATATATATACCACTACCAAAAATTAAGCTCAATATCACAAAAATTAAGTTGGCGCATAGAAGGGTCCCCTTTTTCATTTAAAATATAGGGGAATTTTTGTTTTTTGTATTATTAGAATAACTACATGAATTTTTTAGTCAAAATTAGGTTTCAACTGTCTTATTAAAAATTTAATTCTCTACAAAATCGATCTCCTATATTTTTTCCCTAAACTGAATAGACATATAGTTACAGACACAACTTAAATACTGTTTACAAACTAAACATAATTAAACCTTGCCAAAACAGTGTTTTATTGTGATTTAAAGTCAAAATAAAATAGAAAAAATTGTATCCTTGTTGAAATGTAGATTATTCGTAATAATACGATCTTCTCATTCTATGATCTGTAACTTTATTTCTATTTAGTTTAGGAAAAAAAACATAGTAGAACGATTTTGTATAGACTTAAATTTCACATAAGATATTTAGAAACTAAATTTTAAAAAGGAAAAAAAAATTCCATGTATTTTAAATGGAAAAGGGAACCCCAGGGGCCAGCTCAATTTTTTAGATATTAAGCTCAATTTTTGGAGTTTTTTTTAATATCGCAGAAACTTTAGAGATACATTAAATGGATAAAAAACAAAACAAAATTTTGACACAGTCGAAATATACAGTATGTCCGCGGATGCGGTTAACTAGGGGACAAATGGGCCAAAAATTGAAAAATACGAAAAAGTCATTCCTGATAAAAAAAATTCTGCTTGTCAAAAAAATATAAATAACAATGAGAAAATAGATTGTTATCATACAGGGTGTCTCATAAATGCAAAAACATAAAATCAAACAAGAGCAAACAGTCGGTTTTTGGCCTTTTAACGTGAAATGATAAATAAAAAACTTACCTTTAAAAATAACGCAAAATCCACGTATTTTTTAAGAAAAACTCATAATAACTTTTTTGAAGAATTTGCAAAGACCTTTTTTCTAAAAAAAAAAACAAAAAAAAAAAAAAAGGTTTTTAAAAAATTTTTTTTTAAAAAAAAAATTAAAATTTTTTTAAAAAAATTTTTATTTTTTTAAAATTTTTAAAAAATTGGGGAAAAAACTTTAAACCTTTTTAATTTTAAAAAAAAAAAAAAAATTTTTTTTCCCCCCGGGGGGGGGGGAAAAAAATTTTGGGAAAAAGGGGGGGTTTTTTTTTAATTTTTTTTAAAAAAAAAAATTTTTTTTTAAATTTAAAAAAAAATTTAAAAATTTTTTAAAAAAAAAAAAAAATTTTTTTAAACCCTTTTTTTTTTAAAAAAAAAATTTTAATTTTTTTAAATTTTTTAAAAATTTTAATTTATATTTTTTTTTTTAAAAATTAAATTTAATATTTTTTTTTTAAAAAAAAATTTTAAAAAAATTTTTTAAAAAATTTTAAATTTTTTTTTTTTTTTAAAAAAAATAAAAAAATTTTTTTTTTTTTAAAAATTTTTAAAATTTTAATTTTTTTTTTAAAAATATTTAAAAATTTTAAAAAAAAAATTTTTTTAAATTTTTTTAAAAAAAATTTTTAAAATTATATTTTTTTTTTTTTTTTAAAAAAAGGGGAAAAACCCCCCAAAAAAAAAGGGGAATTTTTTTTTTTTAAAAAAAAAATTTTTTTTTAAATTTTTAAATTTTTAATTTTTTTAAAAAATTTTTTTAAATTTTTTTTTTTTTTTAAAAATTTTAAAAAAAAAAAAAAAAAAATTTTAAAAAAAAAAAAAAAAAAAAAATTTTTTTTTTTTTTTTAAAAAAAAAAAAAATTTTCCCAAAAAATTTTGAAAAAAAAAAAAAATTTTTTTTTTTTTTGGTTTTTTTTAAAAAATTTTTTTTTTTTTTAATAAGTTTTTTTTTTTTAAAAAAAAATTAAAAAAAAAAAAAAAAAAAAAGGGGGGTTTAAAAAAAAAAAAAAATTTTTTTTAAATTTTAAAAACCAAAAAAAAAAAAAAAAAAAAAAATTTTTTAAAAAAGGAAAAAAAGTTTTTTTAAATTTTTAAAAAAAGGAAAAAAAAAAAAAAAAAAAAAAAAAAAAATTTTTTTTAAAAAAAAAAAAAAAATTAATTTTTCTTTTTTTTTTTTTTAAAAAAAAAAAAAAAAAGGGGTTTTTTTTTTCCAAAAAAAAAAAAAAAAAAAATTTTTTTTTAAAAAAAAAAAAAAAAAAAATTTTTTTTAAAAAAAAAAAAAAAAAAATTTTTTTTTAAAAAGTTTTTTTATTTTTTAAAAAATTTCCCTTTTTTTTTAAAATTTTTTTTCCCCAAAAAAAATTTTTAAAAAAAACCCAAAATTTTTTAAAAAAAAAAAAAATTTTTTAAAAGGAAAAAAATTTTTTTTTTAAAAAAATTTTTTAAAAACCCAAAATTTAAAAAAAAATTTAAAAAAAATTTTTTGGGAATTTTTTTAATTAAAATTTTTTTTTTTTTTTTAAAAAAAAATTTTTTTAATAAAAAAAAAATTAAAAAAAAAAAAATTTTTTTTTTTAATTTTATTTTTTTAAAAAAATTTTTTTTTAAAAAAGCCTTTTTTAGAAAAAAATTTTTTTTTTTTTTTTTCTTTTTTTTTTTTAAAAATTTGGGGGGGTTTTGGGTTTTTTTTTTTTAAAAAAAACCCCAAAAAACCCCTTTTTTTTTAAAAAAAAAAAAATTTTTTTTAAAAAAAAAAAAAAAAAAACCAAATTTTTTTAAAAATTTAATTTTTCCTTTTTTTTTTTTTAAAAAAAAAAAAAAATTTTTAAAAGGGGGTTTGGGGGAAAAAAAAATTTTGGCCCCAAATTTTTTAAAAATTTTAAAAAATTTTTTTTTAAAATAAAAAATTTAAATTTTTTTGTTTTTTAAAAAATTTTTTTAAAAAAAAAACCCTTTTTTTTTTTGGGGAAAAAGGGGGAAAAAATTTTTAAAAAACCAATTTTTAAAAAATTTCCAAAGGGGAAAAAAGGGGGAAAATTTTTAAATTTAAAAAAAAATTTTTTTTTTTAAAAAATTTTTTTAAAAAAAATTTTCCCCCCCTTTTTTTTTTGGGAAAAGGGGGGGGGTTTTTTTTTTTTTTC
>JAHBCN010004184.1:0-55000 GCA_019359885.1 Listronotus oregonensis | reverse complement strand
ATTTAAAAAAATTTTTTAAAAAAAATAAAAAAAAAAAAAAATTTTTAAAAAATTTTTTGGCACCCTTTTGGGGTTTTTTTAAAAAAAAAAAAAAAATTTTTAAAATTTTTTCCCAAAGGTTTTTTAAAAAAAAATTTTTAAAATGAAAAAATTTTTCCCCTTTAAAAAAAAATTTTTTTTTTTTTAAAAAAAATTTTTTTTTAAAAAAAAAAAAAAATTTTTTTTTTTTTTTTTAAAAAAAATTTTTTTAAAAAAAAAAATTTTTGTTTTTCAAAAAACCCTTTTTTTATTTTTTAAAAAAAAAAAATTTTTTTTTAAAATTTTTTTTTTTTTTTTTTTGGGGTTTTTTAAAAAAATTTTTTTTTTTTTAACAAAATTTAAAAAAATTTTTATTTTTAAAATAAAAAAAATTTTTTTTTAAAAATTTTTTTTTTCACCCAAGCCCCCCGGGGGGCCCCCAAATTTTTTTTTTTTTAAAAAAAAGGGGGGTTTTTTTTAAAAAAAATTTTTTAAAATTTTTTTAATTTTTTTTTTTTAAAAAAAAAATTTAAAAAAAAAAAATTTTTTTTAAAAACCCAAAATTTTTTCCCCCAAAAAAATTTTTTTTTTTTTTTGGAAACCAAAAAATTTTTTTTTAAAACCCAAAAAAATTTTTATTTTTTTTAAACCTTTAAAAAAAAAAAAAATTTTTTTTTTAAAAAAAAAAACCTTTTTGGGGGGGGAAAGGAAAGGGGGGGGTTTTTTTTTTTTAATATTTTTAATAAAAAAAAAAATTTATAATTTTTTTTTTTTTAAAAAAAAATTTTAAAAAAAAAAAAAAAAAAAAATTTTTAAAAAAAAATTTTTAAAAAGGGAAAAGGAAAAAAAAATTTTTTAAAAAACCCCCCCTTTTTTTTAAAAAAAAAATTTTTAAAAATTTTTTTTTTTAAATTTTTTTTTTTTTAAAAAAATTTAAAAAAAAAAAAAAAAATTTTTTGGGTTTTTTTGGGGGGGGGGGGGAAAAAATTTAAATTTAAAATTTTTTTTTTTAATTTTTGGTTTTTAAAAAAAAATTCAATTTTTTTTAAATTTTTCCTAAAAATTTAAAACCCTTTTTTAAAAAAAAAAAAAATTTTTTTTTAAAAAAAAAAATTTTTTTTTGGGGGTTTAAAATTTTTTGGGGGAAAAAAAAAAAAAATTTTAAAAATTTAAAAAAAATTTTTTTAAAAAAAAAAAAAAACCCCCCAAAAAAAAAAAAAATTTAAAAAAAAAAAAAAAAAAAAATTAAAAATTTTTTTTTTTTTTTTTTTTGGGGAAAAAAAAAAGGGCCCCCCTTTTTTTTTTCCAAATTTTTTTTCCGGTTTTTTTTAAGGGGGGAAAAAAAATTTTTTCCCCCTTTGGGAAAAAAAATTTTTTTTTTTTTTTTTTTTTTTTAAAAATTTTTTTTTAAAAAAAAAAACCCCCCCCTTTTTGGGTTTTTTTTAAAAAAAAAAAGGGAAGGGGGTTTTTTTTGGAATTTTAAAATTTTTTTAAAAAAAAATTTTTTTTTTTTTGGGGCCCCTTTTTTAATTTTTTTTTTTTAAAAGGAAAATTTAAAAAACCAAAATTTTTTCCCCAAACCCAAAAAAAAAAAAAATTTTTTTTTATTTTTTTAAAAATTTTTTTTTTTTTCCCCCAATTTTTTTTTAAAAATTCCCAACAAAAAAAAAAAATTTTTTTAAAAAAAATTTTTAAAAAAATTTTTTTTTAATTTTGGGGGAAAAATTTTCCTTTTAAAAAAAGGGGCTTTTTTCCAAAAATTTTTTAAAAAATTTTTAAAAAAAAAAAAATTTTTTTTTATTTTTTGTTTTTTTTTTTTTTTTTTTTAAAAAAAAAAAAAGGGGGGGGTTTTTTTTTAAAAACCCCCCCAAAAAAAACCCCTTCAAAATTTTTTAAAATTTTTTTCTTTTTTTTTTTAAAAATTTAAAAAAAAACCGGAAAAGGGGGGAAAGGAAAAAAGGGGGGAAAAAAAAACCCCCAAAAAACCGGGAGAAAAAAAAACCTTTTTGGAAAAAAAAAATTTTTTTATAAAAAAAGGGTTTTTTTTTTCCCATTTTTTTTTTCCCCCCAAAATTTTAAAATTTTTTTTAAAAAATTTAAAAAAAAAAACCCCTTTTTTTGGGTTTTTTAAAATTTTTTTTTTTTTTTAAAAAAATTTTAAATTGTTTTTTTTTAAAAAATTTTTTTTTTTTGGGGGGGGAAAAAAAAAAAAAGGGGTTTTTTTTAATTTTTTAATTGTTTTTTTTTTAAAAAAAAAAAAAAATTTTTTTTTTAAAAAAGGTTGAAAAAAAAAATTTTTTGGTTTTTAAAAAAAAATTTTTAAAAAACCCCCCCTTTTTTTTTTTGGGAAAAAATTTTTTTTTTTTTTTAAAAAAAATTTTAAAAATTTAAAAAATTTTTTTTAAAAAAAAGGGGGGTTTTTTTTTAAAAAAAAAATTTAAAAAAAAATTTTTAAAAAATTAAACCCCTTTTTCCTTTTAACCCTTTTTTCCCGGGAAAAAATTTTTAAATTTTTTCCCCCCCAAAATTTAAAAATTTTTTTTAAAAAAAATTCCTAAAAAAAAAAAGGGCCCCAAAATTTTTTTTTTTTTTTTCCCCAAAAACCCCTTTAAAAAACCCCCGGGGGGGGAAAAAAAAGCCCCCCCAAAAAAAAAAAAAAAAATTTTTAAAAAACCCAAAATTTAAAAAATTTTAAAAAAAGGGGGAAAAAAAACCCCCAAAAAAAAATTTTTTAAAAATTTTTTCCCAATTTTTTAAAAAAATTTTTTGGCCAAAACCTTTTTTTTTTTCCCAAAAATTTTTTCCCCCTTGGTTTTTTTGGGGGGGAAAAATTTTCCCCCCGGGGAAATTTTTTTGGGGGTTTTTTTTTTTTTTTTAAAAAATTTTTTTTTTTTTTAATTGGTTTTAAAAAATTTTTTTTCCCCCTTTTTTAAAATTTTTTTGGGGGTTTTTGGGCCCCCCCCCCCCCCCCTTTTTTTAAAAAAAAAAGGCCCCAAAAAAACCCAAAACCAAAAAAAAAAATTTTTTTTTTTTTTAAAAAACCCCTTTTTTTTAAAAAAAAAGGGCCAAAAATTTTTTAAAAAAAAAAACCCCAAAAGGGTTTTTTTTTCCCCCCCCAAAAACCCCCCTTTTTTTTAAAAAATTTTCCCCTTTTCCACCTTTTAAAACCTTTGGAAAAAAATTTTTTTTTTAAAATTTAAGAAAACCCCCTTTCAAAAAATTTTAAAAAACCCCCCCAAAAATTTTTTTTAAAAAAAATTTTTTTTTTCCCCCAAAACCCTTTTTTAAAGGGGTTTTTAAAATTTTGCCCCCCCCCTTAAAAAAAATTTTTGGGTTTTAAACCTTTTTTTTTAAAAAAAAAAATTTTTTTTCCCCCCAAAGGGGATTTTGCTTTTTTTTTCCCTTTTTTTAAAAATTTCGAAAAAATTTTTTTTTTAAACCCCCCCAAAAAATTTTTTTTTTTTTTTTTTTTTTAAAAAAAATTTTTTTTTGGTTTTTTTTTTTTTTTTCCCCCAATTTTTGGGGGGTTTTTTTTTTTTTCCCTTTTTTTTCCCTTTTTTTTTTTTTTTCCCCCCCCCTTTTTTTTTAAATTTTTAAAAAATTTTTTTTTGGGGGGGAAAATTTTTTTTTGGGCCCCCCCCCCTTTTTTTTTTTGGGGGTTTTTTTTGGGGGGGAAAAAAATTTTTTTTTTTTTTTTTTTAAAAACCCTTTTTTTTTTTTTAAAAAAAAAAAAACCAAAACCTTTTTTTTTTTTAAAAAATTTTTTAAAAGGGAAAAATTTTTTTAAAACCAAAAAAAAAATTTTTCCCCAAAAAAATTTTTAAAAAAAAAAATTTTTTTTAAAAAATTTTTTTTTTTTTTAAAAATAAAAAAAAAAAAAATTTTGGTATTTTTTTTTTAAGGTTTTTTTTTTTTTTTAAAAAAAAAAAAATTTTTTTTTTTAATTTTTAAAAAAAAATTTTTTTTTTTTTTAATTTTTTTTGGTTTAATTTTTGGGGGGGCCCCCCTTTTTTAAAAATTTTTTTTTAACCCCCCCTTTTTTCCTTTTAAACCCTTTTTTCCTTTTTTAAAGGGCCCCGGGAACCTCCCCCCCCAAAAAAAAAACCCCCCCTTTTTTTAAAAATTTCCTTTTTTGGAAAAAAAATTTTTTTCCCAAATTTTTGGGGAAAAATTTTTAAGAAAAAACCCCGGTTTTAAAAAAACCCCCCCAAAAATTTTTTTTTTTTTAAAACCCTTTTTTTTTTTCCCCCCAAAAAGTTTTTTTCCCAAAATTTTTTAAAAAAGGGGGAAAAAAAAACCCCTTCAAAGGGCCCCCCCTTTCCCTTTGGTTTCCTTTTTCCAAAAAAAACCCTTTTTTTTTTAAAATTTTTTTTCCCCTTTTTTTTTAAAAAATTTTTTGGGGGGAAAAAGGGGGGGGTTTTTTTTTTAAATTTAAAAATTTTTCCCAAATAAAAAAAAAAAAACCCCCCTTTTTTTTGGGTTTTTTTTTAAAAAAAAAAAGGGGAAAATTTACCCAAAAAACCCTTTTTGGGGGGTTTTTTTTAATGAAAATTTTTTTTTTTAAAAAATTTTTCCCTTTAAAAAAGGGGGGCCCCCTTTTTAAAAAAAAAAATTTTTTAAAAAAATTTTTTTCCCCCTTTTTTTCCCCCCAAAAAAATTTTTTTTTTTTTAAAAAAAAAATTTTTTAAAAAATTTTTTTTTCCCCCAAAATTTTGGGTTTTAAAAATTTTTTAATCCCCGGGTAGGGGAAAAAAAAAAAAAACCCCCCAAAAGGACTTTTTTAAAAAACCAATTTTTGGGTTTTTGGGGGGGGAAAAAAAAAAGGGGGGGATTTTTTTCTATATTTTTTTTTTTTTTTTTAAAAAAAAAAAAAAAAACCCCCCCCCAAAAAAAAAAAAAAAGGGGGGGCCAAAACAAAAAAAAAAAAAAAAAATTTTTTTTTCCCCTTTTTTTTTAAAAATAAATTTAAAACCCCCCAAAACCCTTTTCCCCCCACCCCAAAATTTAAAAAAAATTTTTTTTTTTTAAAAAAATTTTTTTTTTTTTAATTAAAACCGTTTTTTTTTTTAAAAAAAAAAAAAACCCCTTTTAAATTGGAAAAAAAAAATTTTTTTCCCCCAAAAAAAACCCCCCCCCTTTTTTAAAAAAATTTTTTTCGGGGTTTTTTTTTGGGTTTGGGGGAAAATTTTTAAAACCCCCTTTCCTTTTTTTGGGTTTTTCCCCCCTTTTTTTTAAAAACCCCAAAAAAATTTTTTTTAAATTTTCCCCCTTTTTTTTAAAAACACCCCTTTTTTTTTCCGGTTTTTTCCTTTTTTCCCCCCCAAAAAAAAAAAAATTTTTTAAATTGGAAAATTTTGAAAATTTTTTTTTCCCCCCCAAAAAAACCCTTTTTTTTAAAATTTTTTTTGGGGGGGGGGAAAATTTTGGGGGGCCCTTTGGGGGGGGGCCCAAAAATTTTTTTAAAAAAAATTTTTTAATGGGGAAAAAAAAAGGGGGAAAAAATTTTTTTTTTTGGTTTTTCCTAAATTGGGTTTTTTTTTTTTTTTTTTGGGGGGGGTTTTGAAAAAAATTAAAAATTTTTTTTTAAAAAAGGGAAAAATTTTTCAAAACCCCAATTTTTTGGGGGGAAAAAATGGATTTTTTTTTTAAAAAATTTTAAAAAATTTTTTTTAAAAAAAAAAAAAATTTTTTTGGGAAAAAATTTTTTCCAAAAAAAGGGGGGGGGTTTTTTTTTTGTTTTTAAAAAAATTTTAAAAAAACAAAAAAAAAAAATTTTTTTTAAAAAAAACTAAAAAAAAAAAATTTTTTAAAAAATTTTTTAAAAAAAAAAAAATTTTTTAAAAATTTGGGAAAAATAAAAAAAAAATTTTTTTTTTAAAAAAAAAAAAAAACCCCCCCCCCCCAAAAAATAATTAAAATTTTTTTTTTTTTTTTTTTTTAAAAATTTTCCCCCCAAAAAAAAATTTTAATTCCCGTATACTATCCTTGTTACTGGCTCGCGTTTCTTTTATTCTTCTTATTTGAAACGCGCGTATAAGCAAAAATTTACGAGGGATTTTATATTTCCACTTGTCAATAATAAGTTACAATCATCTCTTTGTAATAAGGCCCGCTTTACAAGTAACATCGGCTCATGATTACCCCATACGGAATGTGGTTACATAAAACACGGCTCTGGTAAAATGGAAAATGATTCGAATTTAGGACCGACTCCCACGCGCGAACCGTCACAAGAGAAGATGCCAACTATTATTCGATTATTATCGAGGGTTTATTACGTGCAGGGGCGGAGAACAGGGTTTTTACGCGGCCGTTTACGATGTTTAAATGGTACGGGTTGCTTTCTTTTTAAATAAGTTTATGTAAATTTATCGGATGGTCGCAATAAAAACAATTCGAAAGTATTGAATTTTTTCTTGACAATGTTATGGTTTCAATAATACTAAAATCTGGGACATCCATTGTCTTGGTTGCCAAACCATCTCGGGTGGATTTTGTTTATAATTTAATTAAACTGCATACTTTTCGACTTATTCGCGATCGAAAATTGGAGTTTTTCGTCGATAAAATCAACGTTTTTAATCGGTTTTTTGAAAATAACTCGATAAGTATGCATTTTATCAAGAGAACTGTAAATAACAAAATTGTAGCTTTTAAAAAACGAATAAAATGTTTTCTGTGTAATTAATGTGGGACCAATACAAACCAAGTTGTGGTTTGTTAAAGCTTAGCTGTTCTTCATCAAACACAAAATTTTATAGTTTCAAAGGCAAACACGCAAAATCTACGTATTTTTTGAGGAAAACTAATAATAACTTTTTAAAGCATTTGCAAAGACTTTTTTTTAAAGGTGTATGTCATAACAATTGAGTAAGTTATGATTAAAATAAGGTTAGACCAAAATTTTCTGAGTGCAAAAATTTTCGAAAACAACCCTCTGACTGCCACCCTAATTAAAATGAGTCGTAGACCTTTTTCAATTTTATTTATTTATGTATCATAAATACATTCCAAAATCTTATCCGATTTAAATTGATTAATTTTGAAAAAAAAATGGAGCTGCAAGTGAAAGTCAAATTTCAGAATTTTCATAAAAAATTACTTTTCTTCAAAATAACTCAAAAACTAAGAGAGATACGTAAAAATTACCAGGGCATTAAATTGTAGCTTTTTAAATTACAAACATTTTGCTTTTTAAAATTTACTGTATGACGAAAATTAAGTGAGATATTAACGTTTAAAACGCGTGTGTATAGACGAGTACTACCTTGTTTCAGCCCTTTTAAAAAGTAAGACGTTTAAACAGTTTTAATATACAGGATCTTATAGCTCTTGAAAAAACCAACAAAATGGTTTTTTAAAGAACTTTTTATCACAAAAACTAAAAGTTATGCTTAAAAAACAATTTTTTGAGCATTTTAAAAGCGATTCGATGCATTTTTAAAAAAATCCGCGGTTTTGTACTATTTTTGGCATTGTAATATTGTAAGGGGTGAATTTTTAAGAAATAAAAAATTACAAAATTAAATTATTAATACTTTTAGCCTTCAAATTTTATAATTACAACTCTGTGACAATATGGTAATTTTTCTAGGGTAAACATTTTTTTTAGTAAATTATAATAAGGGTTAATTCTTAACGAAATATAATAAACAATGTTTAAAGAATTAAATACTTGTTTTTTAAATTATGTTAGCCTAATTTTATGTGACTTAAGCTTTAATTTGAAAGTTTTGAAAGTTTTTGCAATAAGGGGTAGTTTTCGCCCCTAAAAAATAAAAAGCTACCTTTAGAATAATGGAGGTTTTAATGAGGAGGGTAAGTTAAGGTTAATCCCAAGTTTTCAAGCAAAACACTGTGGTAATATATTAGTTTTTTAGGGTAAATATATATTTTTTTAATCATTATTGGGGTTGATAGTTCATTAATTTACCCTATATTTAGGATTTTTAACTCAGCTACGTTTTTGGTATTTGTTGGCCCCGTATACTTATAAAATTATAACCTATCAAAAAGAGCCTGGGACATAAAAAATCTACATGAAATGAGCTTTCCGAATATGAAACACTCGTTGAAATCCGTCAATCCATTTTCGAGTTATAGCTTTTTAAAGAATTGATTACCAAAATTTGACTTTTAGAAGTGTATCGCAAGCCAGAGTCCTCAATTCAAAAACTGGCATAAATGTCTAGAGATTTTGATATGACCTTGGTAACAACCCATATTATAACGACCAAAAAAAATTACCACTGAAATGGACACAAACGAATTTTTTTGTTTTTTTACCGCACTCTATTGATCACCCTGTCCATCATGATAATATTCATCTTCCTAAAACTAAATGCAATACAGCTTAAAGTAGAAGAAACTCGGTTTTAAACTACGTTTTAGATATTCAAAAAAGTTAATTTTTAAAAAAGTTACAGCAGTTTGATAAAATTAAATGGTACGATCTTTTTGTTAAGCAGTTTATTTCAAATAATGTTTCTAAGATACAAAATACTACTTTTTTAACTTACTTGAGTCAAATTTTACTCAACTTAAGCTTTAATGTTTTAGTTTTATAGGTTTTAGCAATAAAGGGTAGTTTTCATTCCTAACAAATAAAGAGCGCCCATGGGCATAATATAGATTTTGAAGAGGAGGGTAAGTTAAGCTTGATCACAAATTTTTATGCAAATCTATGTATTTTTAAAAAATGTCGCGGTTTTGTACTTTTTTAGCTTCGTTTTCTGGACTAAAAAAAAGGTTAAATTGTGAACATAAGGTTTTTGGTGTAAATCACGGTCACCTTAAATAAAAAATAAAGACATATAATTTTGTTTTGTCGTCTTTTCGGTATAATAGTGAAACAAGTTATACTTTTTGTAAAAACAAAAGAAAATACACAGAATACCAGTTTTTAGTACATTGCTTCTCTTCTTCGGGTGCCATGTGCTATGCCGCACGTCGGCGATCATTTGTCTATTTCATGGTCATAGAATAGCCAGATGTCTTTGGATGTGGGCTGTCCAGGGAATACGCAGCAATCAGCGTAGTCCACATCTCAAAAGGTTCGATCCGATTTAGCGTTCTGGCTTTAAGTGACCAAGTTTCAACACCGTATAGTAAATAGGCCACTTAACCTGCACCGATTCGTTGGATATTTCTTAAGATATTGAAGAAGGTTGTTTTCCGCAAATTCTTCCTTCATTTTATCAGCATCCCATTTCATTTGGGAGCGCCAAGATAGGTAAATTGGGACAGCTCATATTTTATCCTTGATGTATTAATTCTTTTGCACATCTAGCTTGGCAAAATTTTTTTTACTTTCACCCTTTAATTTTATTTAGTTTGAACTTCAAGTTATTAGTAGGTGCAGTACATCCCTGACGGACTCCCTTCGAAATACCAAATGTCAACGTTGATAACTCGCCATTATTACGGATCTCGGCCAGCTGTTGCCAGCACAATTCCTTTTTTACTCTAATATCTTTATCATCCAACCCAATCTCCTGCAATCTTTCCAGCAGTGGCCCGTGTTTTACGTTATCAAAAGTTTTTTGATAGTCGATAAAGCAGATAAAAACATCCTGCCTTTGATCATAGCATTTCTGAACAAGCAATTTCATTGAGAAAAAAGCCTCTCTGGTACCAAGTCCCTTGATAAATCCAAACTGCGTGTCACCACTCATATCTTCACACTTTCTGTAGATTCTTGAGTGAACTACTCGAAGGAACGCTTTAAACATGTGGCTTATCAAGCTTATGAGTCTGTAGTCTTCGCAAGTTCTTGGGTTTGCTTTTTTTGGAATGGCAACAAATGTAGACCTTAACCAATCCCTAGGGATTTGCCCAGAGTCATATATCACGTTAAAGAGATATGTAAAGTGTATTGATATTTACTTGCTTCAAAACTTCTGCATACATGTCGTCATGACCCGGACTTTAACCATCCTTCATACAATCTATTGCGTAATTGACTTCAGATTCAAGAATTTTGGACCGCTTATATTTTCGGTAGTGTTTGTGGGGCTATTCATACGAAGGTCCTTGAATAATGCTTCTGCGTATTTCCTCCAGACTTCTTTTAGTTCGTCAGTGTCTGATATCGGTCTTCCTTGTTGATTTTTTATTGACGGCAACGCTGTTCTTATGCCTGATCCGGTTATTTCCTTTACCTTTCTATGGAAGTTTAAGGAGTCATGCAGCTGACACACATTGCTTCTATCCGTAAATACCTATAAAATGCAATAAATTTAATTTCTATAATTTTAAAGGTTTTCCAAATACGCTAATTTTAATATTAAATATACTTTTATTCTAGGGCGACGATGTATTTACTAATAATTGTTTTAAAACAGTTTGGCTTTAACAAGTTTCACCCATTTCGCATGGTGGACAGCCCCCAAAAAAACAGTCGCCCATGACGAAGTGTGTAATTTTACCTCAATTTTTACCAGTTTAATAGCCCAACCCACTATTTTCGTACCGTTTATAATAAAGTTCCCAGCCAATAAATCGCGACCTTTTCCAATATCGCCAATAAATAACGATACCTTTTCCTGGATCCCGTCGCCGTATTGCACGCCCCTGGGAGCCTGCTGATTCTTAATAGTCGGCTTCCAAGGGGTCTTAATAACTATCGTCAAATTAAGTATTTATGCCCGGTTTCGAAGCACCAGCCAGCCGTCTGCCCACCATCTTTATTGTGCCCCGCGAAATTTATCGCCGCCATATTTCTTCTGGTCGATGATGCCTTTAACGTTTTGTCAAGTGCCGTAATCCTGTGTTACATTACGCTTCAAGTGAAATATGTCTTTTAAATAGTTTTACACATTATCTTCGGCGATAGATAAATAATGTTCGTGGAAATGTGAAGTTGACGGGCTGGTTTCAGGCGCAAATTTCTTTATGAACAAAAAAAGATTGTGCATATTATAATCGCTATTTAATACACAAGGGTGTTAATAAGGGCTATTAATAATCGCTAGCCTCGCGCATTAAGGGTTGAGATTATTAATCAACAATTAATATCCTAGTCAGTTACAATATTTTTTTGGCGATCGTTTCCCTATTAAATTGTGAAAATCATCATTTTTTTTTAAATATTTTCGGAATAAATAAATATACAGAGTGTCCGGAATTACCGTTTGAATAATTGTATTGGTGTTTCTACATATTAAATTATAAAGAAAAGTTCATATCAACATAGGTCCGCAAATGCGTCAAAAGGTTGCTATGACGATTCAAAGATGGCACCGGGATATAGGTTTTATTTTATATTTTTGAAACCGCAGATAGCCATATGTGTTCTGGCATATAAATTGCTTTTTTCTACTACTGTATAAATAAGAAAACTTTGTGGTCCTAGCAACGCGAATGATAAAGAAAGAGAACCTTCGTGTTACCTGGTTGCTAAGCGTTGCTAGCTACGAAAGTAATATTTTCAGCGCCTGGACAAAAAGAAGAGTAAAAAAAAGAAAATATGCTTGTGGGAAATATTAGGATTTATTTATAAAAGTAACTAATTTATGAACAAAATATTTTAAAAAACTAGGTTAGGTATTAACATTAAAAGTAATTGTGCAATTTGAGCAATTAGCAAAAGAAATTGGAGGAATAATACTTGAATTAACAGTTTTTAAATTTGTTGTTGGAGTATCGTTATCACCTTTAACTACGTTAATATTCATATTTTCACTGTTACTTCATTAGAGGAAATATTGGTAGGAATTTCGTGTAAAATCTTCTTTGAAATTTTCACCTTATTACTATAGGATTCAGCAATATATCCCTCCGCAACAGAAGAAGACTTCCAACCTCCATGCCTTTTAAGTCCAAAATATCGACATCCGAAGCATTGGCAAGGAACGTAGTTGACGTTCTTCTAAAAGAATGGCCAGTGTATCTACTGATGTCTTCAAGCTTCAAAAACTTCGAATTTCTTTAGGTACATTTGAAATAGTGTGCTTTCCAATTACTTGATTAACACATTTACCTCTTTCATAACGATACAATAAACGCTCATCTAGAGCATTCCTTGGTCTCAGCTTAATATATTCCTGTAGAAATCTGACATAAGGAACTGAGCCTTCATCGTTGGTTACTACAAAGTTTCTTTTAACTTTATTTTTAGACTTCACTATTTTTACTATAGCCACGTTATTTCTTATTTCTACATCACTTGGCTTCATTCTGTATATTTCGTACATAATGGCTATTACTTTTATTGCTAAGTAACTTGGATCAGGCGCGTTAAGTAAAAACTTTATGATTTCTTCTTTTTTAAAAATTTTTGACTTTTTTGCCTCATAACCATCGTTTTTCCTTTTAATAAAAGCAACTAGTTTCTTGAACTCCGAACTATCTTGATTTTTGTTTACGGAAATTGTTAACTTGAGCATGGAATATACAGACCAGAGGGTTGGTGGTGATAAAGACTCGGATTTTTCTTGAAAATACGCCAACATCACATTCTCGTCAATCCGCCCCACATTTTTGTAGCAAGCCATTCAGAAAACGATTTATATGTTTGATGGTACCTCTTTAGATTTGTCTGGCAGAAGTGAGGCACACGCAAGGTCAGCTGCCTTTTGGATGCCATTTTCATATTCATTTAACATTTTAAAATGGGAATGGATTTATACTTAATTAACAATAATTCAAAATCTGACAAGTGCTGATGATAGACAATGTCAACAATAAATGTGTTGCTATGGATTAATTTTTAACAGGTAAAATTTCAAAATCTGATATTTCTATTTAAACATGATGTTAATGATTATTAAATTATGCGATACATAGAACAGTAGCAGAAAAAATATAATACATTACACGATGCGAAAGGCCTTTCAAGTGTTCGGAGGTTTTAAATAGCCTCGGCTTCGCCTCGGCCATTTAAAAACCACCTCACACCAAAAAGTAAACTTTCGCCTCTCGTAATGTAAATAACTATTAATAGGAGGCACTTTTCAGTGTTTTTACTAGATTATTATTTAAATCAGGGGCGTGCCCGCAAGGGAGGCCTCGATTTAGTTTGTTTACATTTTTATTAAACGTCATATTTGACGTTTAATAAAACTGTAAACAAATTAAATCGAGACCTTCCCTGTCGATACTACACACTAAAAAGTGCCTACTATTAATTACAATTCATATGCCAAAACTCAAATGTCTATCCTAAACGGTTTCAGAGATATAACATAAAACCTATATTCCGATGCCATTTTTGAATCGCCATAGCAACCTTATTATGACGCATTTGTGGACCTATGTTGATATGAACTTTTTTTCATAATTCAAAATTCAAAAAAATTAAATGATTTAGCAAGATTATTTAATTTGAAAATTTTATATTTCTATTTATAAGAAACATAACAATATAAACAAATGATATGCATCGACATCTGTTTAAACAGAAAAAGTTGTACAACATATTCTAAAAAAATCTCACACTGACAGTAATAATATCGCTATGCCAGTGGTATGAGGCAACTTATAGGTTAAAATAAGCATATTTTATGATTAAAAAAAAATTAGGATTACTTAACTTATCCTAAATAGATCATAAATTTTAGTTCAATCCTTCTGTCTTTAGCACTTGCAAAATGATTGATTACTTCTTTATTGTAATTTACAATATTATTTATAAAGATCTTTTCAATACTTAACATGGCCAACGCAGAGAGTCTACCTTCCCCCATTGTGTTGCGTAAAAATGTCTTTATTCTATTTAATGTAGAGAAGCATCTCTCGCTCTCTACAGTTGTTATCGGTAACGTACACAAAATTGTCAACAAATGCACTGTTCCCGAATTTACATTACAAAAACATACACTAACAAAAAATAAATTTCTAAAATCGTATATAATCCGTTCTATAATAACCGTATAACAAACAAACACCTTGAAAATGCGTAATTTTCCTCTTCGCGGCTGTTGACCCAGATCATGCGATTATACTGCTTTGGAAAGCAGCTAAAATCGCCCAATCGTAAATTAGATCGGGAAAACTCGACTCGGCTCCGTTTAAAACAATGCGGTCAATGAAGGCAGGCAGCCCGGTTTTTTGCCAAAAAACGAAACCACCAATCTGAGATCGCTGCGCGAAGCTGGTAAAATCCAGTAATCGATCAACGAGTTTATGTGCTTAAAATAATAAAGGAAAATTTAAAAGATTGAAAAAAAATAGTTTGTTCATTTATATCATTATTATGTTTTGCTTCGGAAATATTAGTCAAAAATACTGGGAGGTCATTGACCTAATGATCAAATGGGGAGCCGCATTGATCTAGTTGGTAAAATCTAGACATAATATAACCTCTATATTACCATGTATTTTACTAATTCAACAAATTTGTACCGCCTATGCTACAGGCATGGTATCAATAAAAATTGATTGATCTTCAATTTTTTTTTCGGATATCATCTCACATCATCTTTGGACAACATTTGATAATAAGAAATTTATAAATAATTGGCATTTTTTATGCCTTAATTTTTTAAACTAATGTTGTTTTTGCTAAATCATCTTTTACATAGTTTCTAGCTATACGGCTTATACTTTGCGATGCCCTGCCCGCTAGTTGCATAAACCATATTAAACATATCACCAAAAAAAGAGTTTTATCGGTCGGTGTCAGTTTGCTCCCGATATAAAAAAATTTGCATCATGTATTTCTTAAAGTTTATTTGCTGCAATTAGCAGCAATAAACAAAACGTCCAACCGCCGCATTGTGTCAAAACAAATATTAGATAATCCATGACGAACTACTGATCATTTTTAATTCGGATTTTGTTTTTTTTTATGCGCAAGATAATAATTTTTACAATGATTTTACTCGAAAATGGGCCGAAATACAAAAATCGACTAAGAATACCGTTTTTGTGTAGACAATAAATATAAAGCTGTTATTATTTGGTGCTAAAAGTACTAAAATTTCACAAAAAATTTTGGGCATAATGTATCAGACACTCACCCTGTATGTAACGTCCCTAAAAATAATTGTGTAATTTGGGAGATCAGATACATGCAATGTTAGAAAATAAACAACTTGACCAAATCTAGCTGACGAACTATCTATGCTTTTAAAAATATTAAGCAAAACGTGAATTTGGAGCCCATTTTTTGGGGGGCTCTAGCCATCTTAGTGTGCATTTTTCGAGGCATGTTTATATAAATTTTATTTTGTCTTATATTCTGGGAAGTAAAATGAGTCCTAGAAATACTACCTACTAATTTCGGGGCACTTTGTATCTAAACCTCGGCTTTTGGATTATAACGTTATTAAAATTATATTTTTTTTTTATCTTGGGACAGTCCACGAAGGCTGCCCAAAGCCGGAGTCTCATGCATCCGATTTCCGACGATCCGATTATCCGAAAGTATTTTGATTGGTCAGAACATTGTGGCGCCACCTGTTCTTAAAGCCATGCCGGACAACTTCTCACTACAGTACCTAAACATCTTTACAGTCTAGCACCAATATCCCAGTATGAAAGACCAGCCTTTCTTAATCCAAATATTCGTCCTCGTTCAAACTCGGTTAATTGGCCATAATTTGCATTTCTTCTCGCTCTGGGCATTATTAACAATTGCAAACAACGTTTACTCACACGATCATTGACAATCCTGATCTCACTAATCTTTAATATTTTATTTATCAGCTATTACATATTGGAAAAAACCGGATAAAAAAAGAAATGCGAAAGTGATATGATAAGTGATGAGGTTAAAAATTTTATCAAGTGTTGTTTTTGTAATGATAAACTTGCAAACCAAAAGTTTTTGAGAACAATACTCAGTATATTTAAAAAAAGCTTTATACTATGATGATTTAGGGTAGCAATTTTATACACATTTGCTACTTGTTACCAGTCAAAGCTACGATGATCGAAACTTCTTAGTAGTCAATTGTTTCCAACCCTGTGGGGTATATTCGCAGAAAAACTTTCAGCTTTTATACTATTACTTTCTTATTGTAATGTTTTCTTATACAACGACTACTTTTAAAAGTAATAAAAAAGGTAAAATAAACAGTCTACTCTGCTCTGCACATAAACATCTTTTTATACCGAAACAGTCCCGGAGGGAGTTAATCTCCAAAATCATTTTCAGCAAATAGAGACGATTTTGTATAAAAAGAATGATCATATTTTATAGTCCGTTGACAAATCGACCATGTACACTAAACCAAATGTATTTCGCTAAATGACCCTGTAAACATGAAACTTTTTCATACGGTTCCCGCTGCAGCAGGAGAGAAATTGGCCGTGTCCGGGCAACGGGCAAAAAATGACTTCGAGTGACTCCGGAGTCACAGCCGCAATCACTCTAAGGGCAGTGGCTTAGAGGGCGTTTTAGGGATAGTTTTTCAGGCGAAAGAGGGATAGTTTCGTATACAAAAACTATGTACTCTATATG
Organism: Listronotus oregonensis; assembly: GCA_019359885.1. NCBI lineage: Eukaryota > Metazoa > Arthropoda > Insecta > Coleoptera > Curculionidae > Listronotus > Listronotus oregonensis. The sequence goes on along the minus strand of JAHBCN010004184.1, from coordinate 38,577 downwards.
AGGGAAAGTGTTTATAATTTAGTCGCTTTTAGAAGAGATTAACAGTTTTTTTAGTATGAAATAAACTTGATTAATAGCAGTGACGTTCCTGCTAGCTATAATTTAATAAATTCGAAACAAATCTTTAATACAGGGTGGTTTTAAGACAATTGTAAAGATAATGGTTTTTTAATAGCTTTTCACTGCAGCAGGAGAGAACTTTGTAGTGTTCGGAAAACGGGCAAAAAATGACTTCGAGTTACTCCGGAGCCACAGCCGCAATCACTCTAAGGGCAGTAGCTTAGAAACAAATTTTAACGCTAAGAAAGTAAGTATAAAAAGTGTTTTTAATTAAAAAAAGTACTTGGAGTTTTGTAGTCTCGAACTCATGACCTTCGTGTTGTTGGGCAAACGTTTAAACCCGTTTAGCCATCAAAGCATCGTACTTAACTAAGCAAAGAAATCATGTACTCTATATGAGGGAAAGTGTTTATTATTTAGTCACTTTTAGAAGAGATTAACAGTTTTTTTTAGTATGAAATAAACTTGATTAATAGCAGTGACGTTTCTGCTAGCTATAATTTAATAAATTCGAAACAAATCTTTAACACAGGGTGGTTTTAAGACAATTGTAAAGATAATGGTTTTTTAATAGCTTTTCACTGCAGCAGGAGAGAACTTTGTAGTGTTCGGAAAACGGGCAAAAAATTACTTCGAGTTACTCCGGAGTCACAGCCGTAATCACTCCAAGGGCAGTAGCTTAGAAAACAATTTTAACGCCAAGAAAGTAAGTATAAAAAAGGTTTTTAATAAAAAAAAGTACTTGAAGTTTTGTAGTCTTGAACTCATGACCTTCGTGTTATTGGGCAAACGTTTAAACCCGTTTAGCCATCAAAGCATCGTACTTAACTAAGCAAAGAAATCATATTTATAAATCATAACTAATAAGTTTATCGTTCTTATTTAAGGTTTAGCAATCTAATTAACGTCTGGCAAATTAATTTTAGGTTTTTGTATACTCAAATAACATAATATTAAAATTACAGACATACTAAAATAGTTTTAAGTTTTAAAGAATTAATTGATTCGTCCGTTACTTTGTGACAGTACATTTTAACTATGTAAAATAAAACAACTTGAACTTTGTTAAATGTCACGTGTATTAAAATATATGGCGTTACGGCCGTTTCGTAGTACAACTACATCTTCAAGACGCTTACAAGATTGAGATAAAACTAACTAAAATTAATAAATTGATGGGTAAAAATTCCAGATGGTACGGGTAGGTTACGTTAGGTAGAATTCTACATTTTTATTAGCAGATACATCGGTATTGTTTTGTGTATAAACCTTTTTTATATTTGAAAAGAGTGGAATTTCCTAGGTCTAATTGAGTATTAAGAAGATTTACAGTGTTGTCTTTTTTATGTTTATAAATTTCAATTTTCTCTAATAAATCTAATTTTTTTTTGCATTTTCTTTCTGTATGTAATATTTCTAAATTTGTTATATCTGGAAAAAGTATGGTTGGAATCTAGAAAATGATTGGCAAAATTTGAGGTTCTTTTTTTCCCAGTCTAAAACAAGCTTTATGTTCTTTATATCTAGTTTCGAAATTGCGTCCCGTCTGCCCCACATAGCAGCCATTGCACTCATTACACTTAAGCTTATAAACTCCTAATTTCTTATATTTGTTTTGGTTTTGTTTATCTTTAACATTAAACAATAGATTGGATAGACGGTTAGATGATTTACTACTACGAAACGGCCGTAACGCCATATATTTTAATACAGGTGACATTTAACAAAGTTCAAGTTGTTTTATTTACATAGTTTTAAGTTTTTATTAAAAACAAATCGCGCCTGGCATATAATTAGCAATGATAAAAATGTCTGGCAATAAAAAAAATATTTTTGGTAAACCTATCTAAAGAAAAAAAATTGAAAGTTGGGCTTCTTAAAATGTTTTCAAAATCTTGGATTATTACCTGTACAGGTAGGATGCGCACTAATAAACAGACAGACACGGTCTTCCCGAAAAAGGAAGGAGGACAACATATCAGAAAATCACCCGACCTGAAATTCTTGTTTTCCCGACGTTGCTAGCTCCCGGACCAATTATATGAGGAAGAATGTTTATAACTTAGTCGCTTTTAGAAGAAATTAACAGCTTTTTTTGTACAAAAATTAGTTTATTAATAGCAGTGACGTTCCAGCTAGTAATTTAATAAATACTGTGAGTGATTCCGGAGTCACAGCCCCAATCACTTAAGGACAGCAATAATTTTTTATTTATTTTTCGTTTGTGGTTTCAAATAATTACTTTGGTAAAAATTGTGTAAAATCGGAGTTTTCAAACGATGGTGGTTTGGATTTACATATTATAGTTACGATTTTAAATAGATTTCCAAGAGGAATTTATGAACGGTGAACTTTGTTTACTTGCTTATGACATTTTTCGGCTTTATTTTTGTCTTTTTTTTATTATTTTTAAGATTATTTTGTTATGTTTAAAAGAAACCATTTTGACGAGATGGATAATCTTACGTTTTTCAAAAGGTTCAGATTACCGAAGCCTATAGTGCTCAGCTTTAAGGTGGGCTTATGTATGAAAATGACAAGTTTGCATATTTTGAATATTTACCCCAAATTCTTTCACATAAATTAATTAAGTTTTTTTTTGTTTTAAATTGTGTGTTTATATTATCATAATCATTGACAATAATTGATACCTTTCTATGGCCGTAATGCGAATTTGATCTTTTTTATTTTGTTTTAAATTTCACAATAAAAAATTAACGGCTTTGTATTGTATTGTCTACAAAATGAAAAAAATATCTAAAAATTTTAACATGATGCTTTGACGTGATAATTTAAAAAAAAAATGTTAAAGATTCAATATCTACAACGATTTAACTAAGATTACTACTATCATTTAATCACATAAGTTAAAAAAGGAGGGATCTAGCATTAATCTACTCTGATTATTAGCATTGTAAAACCCAATAATAAAAAAAGAGAAAGATGCAACGTTGCCGCTTTTCTAAGTCTGGTAGATTCCACAATAATTCGTTGAAATGGCAACCCTCAGTGGTAAACCCAGCCATAAATAAGTTGCCTGACAAATATATATTGTGTAGGCACCGCACCTTTTAAAAGGGTACGGGTCCTGAATACCTACTAATATTAATAGTTTAGGTTAGCTATTTTGGAGGTTCAAAACACACACACGAAAATACCTTGACAAACTCCAAACGACTGATGAACTAAGATAAAAGACTCTGCTTTACATTAAACACCTGCAATTTGCCTTTAACCTACATAATATACCAAAAAGTGAGTACAATAATAAATTAAGGAAATTTTAAGTCCGGACCTACATGCAGTTACCAAAAGTTTATTCAGTTTTACAACTAACAGTAGCAGGTAAAACGAGAAATTAACGAATTATTGTGGAATGTACTGTATAGTCTGTCTCAAAGTATACCGTGTTAGCTCTTGCCTTCATTTATGGATTATATCTGCCGACAGCAATAAAACTGCGGATCGGTAGGTATTAAAGGACAGAACATTAGGGACGAACTTTAATAATATATAGATTTAGAATTTATTGTTTATTTAGGTAAGTATAATCTTAAAATTGCAGTAAGAAATTAAATATATGCAAAATTTATAACTGCATTATCTATACATAATTACATTTTTTATCTAAATATCTAAATCCAATTCTGTTTCACTATCAGAGTCATCATTGAGATTAATTACAATAGGATTTATGTTGTTTTGGATAGAAATGTAAAAGTCCTCAATTTTTATAATGTGCTGTAGTGAATTTTTCCAGCTCTCAACTGGTATGTTAGTAATTACATTTTTTATTAAATTTATAACACTGGGACTTAAAGTAGGTGTAACATTTTCTGCTCTGATCTTTGATTTTACTTGGTTCCACAAATGCTCTATGCGGTTAAACATACAGTGATACGGAGGAAGCCGTAAGACAGTATGCCCAGCCTGTTCAGCCAAATTATCACATACATATTGTTTTTTAATTGCATATGAATTTAGGACTTTCAAAAAGTTCTGCACTTGTATCCTCATGATAATCCAAGCTAGAATACTTAATATTCTTTGCAGACAACAGCAAGCAGTTTGGGACAAATCCGTTTTCTAAACCAGCGTGTATTATGGTAATGCGTTTTCCTTTATTTGAAGGTGCTTTTGTCTGAGAGTTTTGACTGAAATCAACCCATCCTTTGGATACTGTGTCGTGTGTATCGAACCATGTTTCATCAAGGTAAATTATGGATCTGTTTTAACCTATATCTTTTAATTCTATTGAAGGTAAATCTCAAGTGCGTAATCTGTGCGATTCCATTACTACTTGTCTTTTGTCTATTTTGCGGTATTTAAATCCCATTTACAAACAACTCTATGGAGGGTGGCACGGCTAATATTTATATTGGTTTCGTCTTCGTCTAGCTTCTTTTTTCAGTTTATCCAAGGTAAGAATAACTCCCGCTTTCATAAAGACAATATATTTTCCTTCTTATTAGGTCTGATCACATTGTCTATACGGTGAGATTGAAAATCACTACGTTTTTTTTCTTTTGTTCAATTCTTCACTAATAATAATATCCTTTATCGATGATATTGGAGTTTTGTTAGTAGACAGGTTTCTTTTAAAGCTTTCTTGTTTAATTAGACCTCTACTGATTAAAGCTTCATACACATTTTCTACAACCTGTTTTGCATCTAATGACAAATGATTTCGACGCGACGTAGTTATATTCTCGTAAAACAAACATTTTATATGCCTAATAGTTAATACTCAAGAAATACCTGGCCGACCCCTGCCCTTATGAACAAATGGGTCTACCCAATAGCAATAAGTAATAAAGTCGTTAAAGATTGGGGTATTGTCCGTCGCCATAACGATATACTTTGAGACAGACTATACTCTTAGTTAAGTTGCAATAAAACTAAAATGGTGACTTACATCGATTTTTCCAGAGTTAAAATAACAATTACTCTCAAGGCAGTATTTTAAAGTTGCAAGTTCTTTCTTGCTAAAAACTGGTAAACTTATTTAGACAAAAATTATGTATTCTGCAAGGAAAATATATGAATATTTAAGACACTTTTAGACGAGTTAAACCGTTCCTACTGTAATGCAATGGGGCAGGCAGTGTGTTTGACGTGTAATTAATTAAGATAGTAACTAACCGCGGAGGAAGTTTTGCTTCTTTTTTCTTTGTAATAAGAATACATAAAAGTAAACACTTTTTATGGGTTTGCAATATACAGGATAAGAGTTTTTTTTAAACATTTTTTTTTAATCTCTTGGGACAGTTCACGAAGGCTATGGTCTGATCATAAGTACTAAAGTACCGTGGGTGTTTAGGTGTGGTAAGAGGGAGTTTATTTACACAAGACTTATATATTTGGAGGTTTAGAAAAAAAATCTGCGGGTAGCAGGTTCTATACTATGGACACTCTACGATAGAAGAAATAAAGAAATTGGAAGTTCGAGGCCTCTCAAATTTGAATGTAAAAGAATACATAACACTCTGGGTATACATATATATATATATATATATATATATATATATATATATATATATATATATATATATATATATATATATATATATATATATATATATATAAATAGAAAAATGATAAATATTTTTTCAATCTTGGACGCCAATGAATTTAAATTATTTCCTTATGATATATTTTGAATATTTTCAATAATGTTTTGTATCCATAGGCAAAAACGGATTTTTACAAATCAAAAAATGATAATTTCAAACCAAGATATTTCTTATGATTTTTGTAACCAGTAGAAAAGGATTGTTTTTGACTGCTTTGTTTTTACTTAGATGCATGTAGTTTGCTTTGTACGCTTGTATTGACACTTTAAGATTCGTATAATTAAAATGGCTCAAAACGTTCTTGAAATTAGAAATCTTTCGGCTGAGGAATGTGCTGCTGCCATAGCGCTTGTGGAAGAAGGATTGTCGCAAGTTCAAGTAGCACTTCAATTGGAGTGTCCCAATCTGCTGTATCCAGAGCATTGGCACGATTTCGCGAGACCAACAGTAATGAAAGAAGACGTGGACAAGGACGCCATAGGGTCACAACACCTAACCAAGACCGATTTTTGCGATTACAGGCCTTACGAACTCGGTTTGTTACAAGCACTGCACTGCAGCAAGAATTTTCCCGCAGGTATAATTACCGTATTAGTCAAGATACAGTGCGAAGAAGGTTGGCAGAAGTCGGAATTACTCCCTATCAAGCCGCAACAGGTCCCCTTCTAACCGCAGACCATCGAAGGCAGCGTCTTCAGTTCGCTCAAGAGCATCAATGGGGAGAACACGACTGGAGCAATGTATTGTTCACTGGTGAGTCAAGATTTTGTCTTTTTACTGATGATCGCCGTAGAAGAGTATATCGACGTCCTGGTGAACGGGTACGCTCAATGCAACATGGTTGGAAGAGTAAGCTATGGTGGAGGTTCTGTTATGGTATGGGGTGGCATTAGTTTGAAGCCCGCACGGAATTGGTTGTCTTTCTGAGAGATCGTCTGACAGCTGATCGATACATAACGCACATTTTAGAACCCCATGTGTGCCATATGCCCCCTTATTGGACCTGAATTTTTGTTAATGCACGATAATGCACGTCCACACGTTGCCAGAGTCGTACAAAATTACCTCCAGGAGGTCGAAATTGCCATTTTACCTTGGCCAGCAAGGAGTCCTGACCTTAACCCTATTGAACACCTATGGGACAATATGGGTCATAGGGTTAGAGCCATTTTACCTCCACCCCGAGACCTTAATGAACTTTCTTTAGTATTAAGTCAAATCTGGGATCACATGGATCAGGATGCCATCAGAAACCTAATTTTAAGTATGCCTAGAAGATGTGAAGCAGTAATAAGGGCAAGGGGAGGCAATACACGTTATTAAATATTGTAATTTTATACCAAATTCGAAATAAAAAATTTCGTTTACTAACCATTTTTTTAATATGGTAAAAAAAACTGCTTTGAAATTATTTGAACCCTTTTATTTACTGAATATATGGAAAATATATCATAAACAAATAATTAAGACCCATTGGCGCCAGTTAAAAAAAAACAATAGGCCAATTTTTCAATTTTTTAAATTATGCGTTAATTTTGCGGGGCAGTGTATATATACTGACATGAAAATTTTGTCAAAGCCCAAACAAATGAAGTTTTTTTGGGCCCCTGGACTAAAAATTTTCGTTAAACCTAGGAGGAAACTAATTTGGTCAGCAAACGTCAAAACTCAATTTAATGAAATCGGGGTTTAACCAGTCAAACTTCAATTAGGTATTAGAAAGTCTCAGTTTGTTAAATTAGATGTAATAATACGTTTTTTTAAATTTTAATGTTCATTGTTGTTATATTGTCATAGTTAAAATACAAAAATTAGTCTATATTCAGACATGATGAGGTATTACGACATTTAGAATTGCACAATACGTCAGATCTCTTACATTTATAACTAACCACAACTAACCAGAACTACCCGCAAGTATAAACTTATTTAAACGGGTTACAAGTGCAGTCGTCGTTTGACCGAGTCTGCCAGTCGCTTCTAGAATCGACTAGGCAAAGCCCGAAACAGATTATTTTGCTTTCGACGTTTGACTAAAAAGTTAGGAACTTCTAGGCCGAAATTGGAATTTATTTCGGCTTTAGCCCGAAGGCGTTGGTCAAGCCTAGGATAAACCAGTCATTCCGCGAAGAGACTGCATATCGACCTTTGACTATGACTATCAACTCTATTTTCGATTTTTTAGTCGTGCTTTCATTTTTGCGTCAAACCTTTTAAACCATTAAGGTAAAAAAACTATCTGCATATATTTATAAAGAAATTAAATTCTTTACAAAAAAGTCTTATTAAAAATGTTTGCCAGAGGAGCCGTTTTCGAGTAATCAAGCTTTAAACATCGATATATTTTTTATTATTTTGGAATTTAGTAACTACAAACAAATAAATATATATATATAAAAAAAACAATAAAGTCTCTTAAAGGAAATTTAATTTCTATACAAAAAAGGTCATACATAAAGTTACTCTTTCAAAAGTTATTCACAATAAAAGTTAAAGAAAAAAATTAATTGTTGTTTTATACAGTGTTGACAAAAATTTTTTCACTCAGTGGAAGAGATTAATGTTTTATATCATCGAAAATCATCATTTTATTTATCTTATCACTAAAATATCTATAGTTTATAGTATATCCAAACCTATTCTTACTTAGTAGTTATTTATTTTACAAAACTTGGTTTTAATGTCTTAAAATAATAAAAAACTTACAATTATATTGTTTCACTATTGCTTTTAATTTATTTACAAAATTTTATACATTAATATAGTATTATATAAATTAATATATACGAATTTGCATGTTTCAATAATATTCCTAGGTAGGTTTAAAATGAGTGGGTATAACACCTCACCGCGACCGATCGGTCAATTGTGGCTCACACCATTTTATATTTCTCCACCAGGTCCAGACTCCTAATAAATCTGATGATCCTGGGAGAGAGATCTTTCCCCGGCAACAAGGTGTCAGCCGAGGTTTTGAATCTTAGTCGTGCCAGGCGGGGCACGAACACAGTATGTGTTCTGCCGATTCATCCCCCTCCATGCACATGCGGCACTCGGCGTTTTCCGCTAGGCCGATCTTGTGCATGTGGTATTTTAATCTGCAATATCCCGTGTACAGCCCCACTAGAGTTTTAAGGTGTACCCTTGATTGCTCCAGTAGTTTAACAGTACATTGTTGGTTCGATGGGCTTATGAAGGCCTTCGCGTGTCTGAGACCCGGAAGTCCATGCCAGTACCGAAGAATTTGTGTCCAAGCTGATTTGAACTGCTTGGCCGTTCCATAAGATATACCGATGACCGGTTCCGGCCCTGTGAATTTTGTCTCCGCCCCTCTTAGCAAGGAGGTCTGCGGATTCATTACCCTCAGGCCGATGTGTCCCGGTATCCACAGTAGTTAACCTTATTGTTTTGACCCAGTTTGGTCAGCGCATCCTTTGCATTCCAGACGGTTTTCGAATTGCACCGGCTGGATTCAAGAGCCTTAAGAGCTGCTTGACTATCTGAGAATATTTTAATTGTCTTACGTGTGCAGTGCCGATCAACCAGCGATTTAGCCCCATCTTAATAGCAAATACCTCCGCTTGAAATATAGTTGTGAGAGTGCTCAGGCTAAAGGAAAACTCTGTCCTTGGCCTCTGTCCATATATTCCAGCTCCAACACCGTCCTTTGTTTTAAAGCCATCGGTGTACCAACAGATGTCAGCCCGGAGCAGGTCGGTCGTTTTCACTCAGTCTTCCCCTTTGTGGGTAGACTACACTGTAGGCCGGTTTTAATTGGTTTTCTGTAGGCATTATGTCTGAGGGCATTCCAGTCTGTCACAGGTCAGGATTCCTGAGGAGACTGGTGCTCCCCATATGACACGCCTGCCGTTTGTTACTGACCGCTTGGTAGAGTCTGTATGTTGCCCACCTTGCCTCTCTCTCCAAGTAGATATGCAGAGGAGGCAGTTCTAGGAGGGCTTCCAGGCAATACATGTACTGACTAGTCATTTAAAGAAATGACGGATTTCAGTGTTGGACGCTTTTTCTATTTCTTTACGGTAATAACTAAAAATAAATAGGAATCAAATTATGCACGCCTATGTACCGCACCTCTGCATTTTACTCCAGTATTACGTTGTTAGAGTAAAAAGCTGGACAAAAAGATGTCATTCATTCATTCACTGCGGGATTTCATTCCGGAGCTCTTTTCTTCGGACACTGCCAGATTGATGAGCTCACTTTTTTTACGGAAACGGATTCTTACGCTAAATTATGTACTGCAATATGTATACAGAGACGCGATACGTTTTATGCGCTCTTTAAATAACAATAGCGCTTTTTTAGAAGAAAATGCAAAACTCGATTTAATTTAACTACACAATAGGGTTTCGAAAATTATTATACAGGGTGTCCGGAAAATGTGGGAAATCTTCAAAATATAAAAAAATAGCGTAAAAAGGGGGATTCTGATGCCACAGTTAGTTGTTCAAAAAAAAGTTTATATGACTTTATAGTATTAGTCCAGTAACTAAAGACCTGAAGCCAAGGATTGTATGTAAGGGGGGGGGGGCAGACAAAGAAAATCCTAGATTATATTGTTTCTTTTAATCGTTGTTTTTAACATATGAATTTAACATGAGCAGTGGAGGTAGTAATTAAAAAATATATAAAAATCAGAAATAGCTTGAATGAATGCGAGCGGCGACCGATGACGACGCACAACATTGGCTCCCCTCCTACCCCGCATCCCGCCCACCCGCTCCGCTCCTATATCTATTTTACTTAGGATTCTTTACTACTTTTTTAAAGTTCTTTTGGGTTTTCACAAAATGTTTTGGAAATCATTTTTTTATAACAAAAAAAAACTATACCACCGCTCTTTTAAGGGGGGCAGGTTCCCCTCCCTGCCCGTACCTTGCTACGCCCATGCCCGAAGCTGTAAATAAATCTATACAGTTTTCATTTGTGACGCAATTCTTAGGTCTTCGCGATGCTTTCGAGCAAGAAAAAGTTTATTACGATTCCGACGTGGAACTCGCTGAAAATGGCCCCCAAAGTCAAAAAATTAGTTTCCCGCAAATATCTGCCAAAATATGGGAATTATAGTATTTTTGTTCGGAAAAAAAATGAAGATTACTTCGAAATCTATAAAAATGGTCTCTACCATTTTTTCGCAACGCCAATATTTTTCGCAAAAACGGCCGTCGAAAAATCCATAACAGTCTACACTAAATAGATGTGGTGCAGATGGGCAAAATAATTTTTTATTAAAACGCAAGAAAGATGGTGAAGGAAATTTTCTGGGATCATTGAACACTTGCTAAGGTCTCTTTGTAAAAAAGAAATGTTAATAACAAACCATTTTTTTCAAAAAATATCAATAAATTAATGAGATACTCCCAAAATAATGTGAAAAAAAACTTTTACCCCTTTTTTTAATATTCTTAAAAAATCAGAATGGACCCAAACTCATATGCAATGATAGGTACGAGTTTTCTTATTTTGATAAACTTTAAATGATTAAAAAAAATGTACATTATTGCCCGAGTAATGAAACAATTCGTCCTCCCGTTTATAAGTAAATCCATGACGATAGCGGCATTCTAGTGGTAGAGTGGCAGCTAAAATGAGGGGACTTTTGGGACCCGTTATCTCGAAAACTATTGATTTTTCGAACAAAATTATAAGGACCATTTTTGTAGACTACAAGGCGGTCTTCATTTTTTGTTTTAACAAAAATTCTCCAATTTGCATATTTTGGCAGATATTAGCAGAAAACCCATTTTTCGGGCCTTGAGGAGCCATTTTCAGTCCTTTCCCATCTGTTAATGTTGATAAACTTTTTTTCACTCGAAAGCATCCCCAAAGACCTTACAATTGGGCCTCAAGGGAAAACTAAACAGATTTATTTTACAGCTTTGTCCCTTCATTTATTGGACTATATTCTTTACACGTGTTTTTTGTATATCCAGATTTCCCAGATTTTCCTGGATACCCTGTAGAATATCCTGATTAATTTTTTAAAGGACGCACTTTGTTTATGTACCAAGTTGCTTTAATTTGATAAGAAAAACGCCACTTTATGTTTACATACATTTTTCTTTAATAAATCTTCCTGACCATAATTTCTTTAACTGTAATTTTTAAACCCTGAACTTCTTCTCTCTTCTAAAAAAACGATAATTTTTGTGATGTGACAGTGTTTTTGAGAAGATGCAATATAAGAAGTGCCAGGAGACAAGGAAAACTAAATCTGGCGAATTATGTGAATATTGCAATAATTCATACTTTTATTCACTGATTTTCGCGATTGCTTATTCAGTTGTGTAATAGATTGCGTTATCTTGATGAACATTGTTTTTTCTCCTGTAAACTAAGTCTTTTTTTAAGAATTTTTATATCCAGCTGGTCCAAAAAGTTACAGTAATAATCTGACTTTATTATTTAACCAGTTTGAAAATAATCCACAGACAAAATTTCTATAAAATCCCAATAAGCTTTCTTCGCTTTCCAGACCCTAGACTTGCTTTAAACAAAAAATAAAGATCGCCTTGTAATCTACGAAAATGGTACTCCGAAAAATCTATAGCTCTCAAGATAACGGGACCAAAAAGTCCCCTCATTTCAGCTGCCGCTCTACCGCTAGAATGTCGCTATCTTCATGGATAAGCGGGCGAACGAATTGTTCCATTACTCGGCCAATAATGTACATTTTTTAATCATTCAAAGTTTATCAAAATGGGAAAACCCGTACCTATCATTGCATATAACTTTGGGTCCATTCTGATTTTTCTAACATATTAAAAAAAGCGGTCAAATTTTTTTTTTACAATATTTTGAAAGTATCACATTAATTTATTGATGTTTTTTAAAAAAATGGTTTGTAATTAACATTGTTTTTTATAATGAGACCTTAGCAAGCGTTTAATGGTCCCAAAAAATTTCCTTTACCATATTTCTTGTATTGGATAAAAAATTGTTTTGCCCATCTGCATTTTTTAGCCCTTTCCGAAGTTCTAGAAAATCTGTATGTTATGGATTTTTCGACGGTCGTTTTACGAAAAATACTGGTGTTGCGAAAAAATGGTAAGGACCATTTTGTAGATTTCGAGGTGATTCATTTTTCGTCTGAACAAAAATTCTCTAAATCGCATATTTTGCCAGATATTCGCTTGAAACTCATTATTGGGAGTTAGAGGGGCCATTTTCAGCGAGTTCCCGCGTCGGAATCGTGATAAACATTTTCTCGCTCGAAAGCATCTACGAATACCTAAGAATTGCGCCACAAATGAACACTGTACAGCTTTATTTACAGCTTTGGTTACTTTTAGGGTTTCAGTTACTGGACTAAAGGTTCACACCACGCCTTAACCTTTTGTTTTAATTTAAGATTTTGGAAATTCCATCAATAGTAATGACACGATGCACAAAATCCTTTTTATCCGTTTGAATTTCTGAAATTATACACTTTATAATATCATATAATCGGATTTAAGAAAAGCACTTACTGCAACTTTAGTACAATAATCATTTTGTAAATAAAGGCGAATTTTATTAGTTATCTACAAAAGTCAATATAATTTTATTAAAGTTAAAAAAAAATAACGAGTCATAAATAATTATTAGACCAAGCCTTATTTGTCAGAAAACAACACCCTTTAAAAAATTTTTTATTCAACACCTGTTAGTTAAAACAGTCATAATTTGTCCCAAATTTAAGGCAGATAAACTATCAAATAACACAAAAAAATATGTATTTATTTCTTATCGTGATTATAACAAGTATTTAAATTAACATTTTTAATAAATGAAAATGACATAGTTTTGGATAAACTGGATATTGTCAAATTGTCCATGTTCCCAAGTATGTCATGTTGGCCCTCGCATTAACTAGTAGGGTAACAAAGGATCTTCTGAAACAGTGGCCAGAGTATATTTCTTGATCCTTTAGGTCTAAATACGCAGCAATTTTCGAAAGTATTTTTGACGTGGTATTTATACCCACATACTGATTTTGTACATTAGCCATTTTTATAAAAGAAAAAAAAGCGTCTCTGGCTGGTATTTCTTGGTCGCAAAGAAATGTATTTTTATACAAATCAACAGGGTTTTTACTGAAAATCCTTGTTAAAGAATAGTAAATCTTCTGGTTTTTTTTTTTTTGTCTCTGGCAACAAATAAATAATTTCCTTTTCTTGAACATTTTCAATTTTTTAATGTGTTAACTTAGCACACCTAGAAGCCCCAGTAATTTCCATAATCAAAGCTACTTTCATTAGTAAATACTCGCTGTCAGGGGCCTGTCGTAAAAAGTTTCACTTTCATTTCTTTCCAAAGCTTTGGACTTTAGGGTTTGTATTCTTGGTATTTACTTTTAAGAAACTAGTTAATTTGCCGTATTTTAAAATGTCAATTTTCTTATACAGATGAAGAGTCGAGTAAAGCATGGAGTATTTAGTCCATAAAGACGTTGGAGCAAATTTTTTATAAATGTAAAAAAACAAGCCAGCAATACGTTTTTGTTAATCCTTTTTATCTTCCTGGAATCCATCCATTTTTTAAAAATTTTGCACTCCTTGTCATAACAATATCGGGATTTTTCTGCCGCATTGCCGCTTTTTCTGTTTCCGTAATAATATCCTGGGGCATATAATTCTTATTAATTTCTTTCATTTTTTAACTTGAAAATCCGCTTTTGGCACGATAGAATTTAAGAATGTCAAAATTTATTTGAATAATTGCTAATAATATTTTAAATTTCATAGCAACCAAAAACAACCTACTTGAATCCAAGCTTAAATGCTCAAACTAAAGGTGAATTTAAACTGTGCAAGCAGCTGCAGCATAAATACCAAACGTCAATGCAGGAGATAAAAATTTATGCTTAAAAGGATACTTATTCCCAAAAAATACCTGTTAGTTTTTTCAGTTCTTGAATAAAATCTGCTGCTCGTGTGTTATGATTTCTCAGTTGTTGGACAAAACATTGTATGCTACTAGTGTGTTATGTTTTTAAGTCACTTGAGAAATTATACCACTCCGGCCTTACAGTCTTGTGGTACAAATTTTTCTCCGTGACTTATTTCTAACATAACACAATAGTACTATAATTGACAATTAATGGTTACAACTTATACTAATTTCCTACAAAATGTAATCATTGTGGAGATTGATTATGCACAAATAGTGTGAGTGTGTGTATTTTTTTCACTTTGTGTGATATATTTTCAGATAACTTTTTTACCTAAACCCATATAGTTATTTAGAATACGGCAGATTATTTACCAATCATTATAAAAAAAACTTCTGTGAAATAAATTAAGTTGAATGAATGTTTAATAAAATTTATTTTGGAAACCTTTGGTTGGTATAGATGTTGTGTCTAAGGAATGTAGCCAGCGTTTTTCACCTATAAAAACAAACATCACACATTCACACATTAAATTTTTTGAAAATAAAAACTTCCTGTGGAAAATCACTTAAAAAAAAAGTAATTAATTAATTTTTTTTATATTTGGCTGCCATATGCATTTTTAGAACGTTCTTAAATGCATTTGCATAAGTTTGAAATATAAAAACGCTTTGTCTCAACTTACCCATTTTGCGAAATCAACTTATATTTAAATTCTGAAACTTAAATAAGTATACACTTTTAACAAATTTTCCTAAACAGAAACATGAAATTCATTTTAATTTACAATAGACTGGACAATAACGTTTTGCAAAACCATTATGTATCATGTGAAACACCTAGGCTATTAAAGAAAAGATTTATTATTAACTCGGGAATAATACATCGATTTTAAACCTTTGACACGAAGGGGTTTATTTAAATGCCTCTATAAATTTTACTGACAAATAATATACCTGAAATCCGATTGGGCCATTGCTATTTAGTTAATTTATTATTATTTGTAAATAAAGCGTGTTTTCTTTAATTTTACATAATCAATCAAGTTACTGTTTTAAATTGTTTATTTTCATAATAGCGAGTTCAATGACACGCACTTGTTTAGTTGCACAGCAAAAATAACTAAAAAAAATATTATAACCATTAAAATGTTATTTATTAGGTTTTTACAAAATTTAAATTATTTAAATTATGGTATGGGTGATGCTGATATTATAATAAACACAAAACAAAAAAAAAACTAAAAAAAGTGCGACTGTACTTTTTCTGAACCAGTTTGTTTACAGGTTACAGGTGTAAACAGTATGTTAACAGGTGTAATAATGTTTCTAAGTGGTATTATTGTATACAAAAAAATCTTTAATTATGTACAATTTTGTATGATTTTTTAATAATAATCGGTTATAGTATATGCAACTACGACTTGTTACCCAAATTTGTACCCACGGGTCTACCTTTTCGGATTTTGCTTGGTTATGTGAATACCTACTTACATGACTTATTTCCAAGCATATCATCGATGACGACCTTCACCTAAAAAAATTGCCACTTTCACCCCTTGTAACTACCCCCTGTATCCACTAGGGTCTTTTCCTATAAGGAATTGTAACTTTTGGAATGAAATGAACACACTGCAAGGGATAAATTCCATATCTCGGCTCCATCTCTTAGTCTATTATATTTCAAGCAGAGGAATATGCTGCACCTAGATGTAAGCTAGAATGTTGATTGATCTTCACTGCACACGTAAGACATTTAAAATATTCTCCGATAGTCAAGCAACTCTTAGGGCTCTTGAATCCAGCCGGTGCAATTGGAATTGCAAGGATGCGCTGACCAAATTGGGTCAAAACAACAAGGTTATTCTACTATGGATACCTGGACATACCTGCCTAGAGGGTAATGAATCCGCAGACCTTCTTGCCAAAAGCGAGGCGGAGACAAAATTCACAGGGCCGGAACCGGTTATCGGTATATCTTATAGAATGGCCAAGCAGTACATATCAGCTTGGACAAAAAGAGAAAATCTTCGATACTGGCATGGACATCCGGGTCTTAGACACTCGAAGGCCTTTATAAGCCCACCAAATCAACAATGTTCCGTCAAACTACTGGAGCAATCAAGGGCACACCTTAAAACTCTAGTAGGACTGTACACTGCAGATTGAAATACCGCACGCACAAGCGGCCTACCGGAAGACGCCGAGTGCTGCATGTGCATGGAGAAGGATGAATCGGCAGAGCACATACTGTGTTCGTGGCACGACTCAGATTCGCAATCCTCGGCAATGAGACTTTGTTGCCGGGGGAGGTAAAAGATCTCTCTTCCAACAGGATCATCAGATTTTTTAGAAATCTGGACCTGGTTGAAGAAATATAAAAAAGTGTAAGCCACCAGAGACCGATCGGTAGTGATGAGCGATACCGGTCTTGGTCTTGCGGTCTTGGTCTTGATATTGCAGCAAGACCAAGACCAAGACCAAGACCGCCTTCTCGCTTGCAAGACCAAGACCAAGACCGGGGTATGCAAGACCAAGACCAAGACCAAGACCGAGGGGTGCAAGACTACGCAAGACCAAGACCGACCTGCAAGACTCTTGCACTTTTGTCATTTTTTTTTTTTTTAAATTATAATATTCAATTTTCATATTCAATATACAGAGGTATTTAATACAGACATGACAAAAAATGTGTCGAGAACTGCCTAAAAAGGCGATTATTTTATGAGTAACAGGTTTTTTTAATGAAATAATAATTAAATCGATCACTTCGTTTTTTAATAAAATTATCTAAAAACGATAACTAGTAGATTTAGTAACATGTTTCAAAAATAATAAGATTGTGACTCAATGGTCCGACAAAGCTCGATATCTCCAAAACCGTTTACGACAGAGAAAAACTAAGAGTACATAAGTTATAGAAGCTGAAAATTACTTACCTATTCCTAATTAGGTATCTAGTGATGCCACTTAATGGATCAAAAATTTCCAAAATCCAGGAAAACATTATTTTTGTGCCACACTGTAAGAGGTGGCATCATTAGATTGCTCCTTTAAACTAAGATATAAACGAAAAAGTGATAGTTTAATAAAAAATATATTTGTCATTTTATATAGGAATACTTTTAATATAAATATTTTAAATTTCACTTCTGGTTTAGACGGAAAAGTCAAAACAATGCCAAAAGTATAATGATGACGTCATTTTTGTCAAAACCGAAAATGATATATAAAAAACCATCTACGTCGACATTGTACCTATATGACAGTTTAAGAATTTCCAGCATAATATATAGGGAAGCACTTTTTTTAAATGAATGCTATAATTTTTCTATTTTAGGTTAAAAGCTAAAAATAAGGAAGTTTTCTTGAGTGGTAGTGGATTTTTTGAAAAATTCTGAAATAGAAAATAATTTTATATTTTACGCCCTTTTTTCGATAATCTTTGTATATTCAGTTTTTTACCATTATGAACGGTTTCGGATATATCGATCTTTGTCGCACTATCGAGCCACCTTGTATATGCAGAATGTTTATAAAGTATTTGTACAAACTTTGTACGGCAAATGTTTGACTACTTTGAACATAGAAAGTTTATTTGAACTGAAAAGCTTTCTAAATATCTTTTTTTTGAATTAAAAAGCAATGTTTACATATAAGAATCATTTTCATGGAAATTTCACATCTGGTTGAAATTAAAAGTTTTTTTTCTGCCCTCATAGTACTCAGTATTGTAATTTTATATGCTTCTTCACAGAAAATTTAAATATTTCCTATCACTAAAATGAAGCGCTATAAATAAATAAACCCCTACATTTAAAATATCCTTTTTAATCAAATAATTTTAATGTACATGTAAGGTTAAAATTGGCATATTTTAAAATTTTAAAGCAAAAAATATAGTGTCCATCTTTATTTATTTCTAAGTATTAAAAAATATATATTTTATTTAAGATTGCTTAGTTTAAATTATTACTACCAAAAAAAAAAACAAGACCAGCAAGACTCTTGCAGCAAGACCAAGACCAAGACCGGGTGGTGCAAGACCAAGACCAAGACCTTCTCTGGGCTTGCAAGACCAAGACCAAGACCAGACTTGAAGACCAAGACCAAGACTAGCCCGGTCTTGGTCTTGGTCTTGCTTTGCTCATCACTACCGATCGGTTGTTGTGGAGGGTGTTAAGCCCACTCACTTTAAACCTAACCTAACCTATATAAATGAACTTTTTTTAAATTGTACTTTTTTTTTAATTTATTGATTCATTTTGGTCCGCTGTTTAAAGAATTTATTTAATATTAATAATAATATTATTATTAATGTCTTTTTTTTATTTCAGGTCACCGGTAAGGGCTGGCCGGGCCCGCTGCACGTGACGCGGCCACCGCCAGGTGGCACCGCAGAGTCCAAACCGCCGCCGGATCCAAACATGGGTCCTTGGCCTCCAGGTTTTAATTGTACCGTCGTCCTAAGGTAAGTACCCATTGTATTCTAAAAAAAATTAGTTTCCTAGAACAGTTTTTTCAGTGTTAAAAATAAATACAACAGTACTAAGAGTAAAAAATTCTGTGACGTACTCGCTTTAGAGGCGGCTCGCGCATGCCGTGAGGATTTTTCTTCAAAAATTTTCTTGTCTTTTGGGAGATTTTTTTAAAATTTCCCAAGTATTAATAGTTTTAGAGTTATTAACATTTTTTGCAACTTAATTTGTTAATAGCTTTTAAATTTTTTTTTGCGTGCTAAAAAATCCTTCAAATATATTTTTCTAGACATCATTCACTATTTTAATAACAAGGTTTCTGAATCTTTTACATAATATTAACAATTAGATTAACTAAACAAGTACTTTATTTGTTTTTTTTTTGTTTCCTTTAAACAGTATCTTTTTTTTAGGACGGTGGTTCTCGTCCTGTTCAGCCTTCAAGCCTTCGTTTTAGCAACAGCCGCACCATCCAGTGCGCGGTTTTACACAATACACTGGAATTCGTCGAATCCGATCTTCAGGATCGACAACACTGATAACATTATAGATGTAAATAGGAATAATTTAAAATTTGAATACGATCAGGTGAGTTTTCAACATTAACTATTATATTTTCATTGTTTCACTTCGCCATTAAATATATTGACATAATTAAAGAAGCGCTTTCAAAAAGTCGTATTTATAATATTTTTTTATTATTAAATTAAAAGAAAATTTTGGTTTGAAATTAATTTGTTTTTTAAATTCGATAAAAAATCATACAAACTTGCTGGAGTGGCACCTGCTGTCAAAATTTTATTTTTTTTTAAATTATATATATTATATTTTTTTTTATTTTATATTTTTTTATTTTATATTTTAAATTATATATATATATATATATATATATATATATATATATATATATATATATATATATATATATATATAGTATTTGAATTCGTTTACAAACGTTCCGGCTTGTTTAGCCTTTCTCAATGTCTACAACAAATATATTTTATTTTTAAAATGTTTAATTTAAGACACAATTTTAAAAAACAAATATTTTCTCAGTTGACCTTGATTTTGGCGAACGTCATTTTTTTGTAAACAATAAAACATTAGTAATTGGCAAAATGGATAAGCTGAACAGATATTTTACAGAAATGGGTTCGCGAACATAGCTATAACGTTAATACCGTGTTACAGCAAAATATAATGGCGCCCACATGAAAAAATAAAGTTGATGAATCATCATCAACTTTACTTTTTCATATAGGCGCCATATTGGTTTTTTTCGCAGCCAAATAGTGCTTTTTATTCTCATTTCAACAATGTATAACATGTTATAATTAAGGAGTTTATAACCTCATCCGCTACAAAAAAACAAATATTTTCTCAGTTGGCCTTGATTCCGGCGAATGTCATCTAGCGTCATTATTAAGTTAACTCGGGTACGTTATTTAAATTTTTTTAACTTTGTAAAATAGTTAATAATTTAAAGAAAAACTTGATATTCTGCAACGTTATTTCCAAAGCAGTAGAAATGTTAATATAGCTGCGCAAACGTATTTCGACAATTTTCCTAAACTAACATACTTTCGAAAACTGGTTACAAATTTGCTTTAAATTTGGAAGTTTTAAAAAACCACGACCTAAGAAGTACGTTGAAGAAAATCGACAACGAGATGCTGCAGTTAACCAACATTTTAAAGAAAATACAACATCTTCAGCCAGGGATGTTGATAGAGAATTCCACATACCTAAGTCAACCATTCATAGGGTAGTTAGGACTATTTAAAAAAATATCGTTATTATGTTGAGAAATATGGACAACATTTTAAATTTTAGGTCGTTATTTTATATCTTCATTTTAGTAGGAATATTAGTTTTGCCACTTTTCATTGGTTTTGTTTTCACTTGTTTCAATTAACTTGTTACGTGTAGTTTTGTTGTAACACGGTATTAACGTTATAGCTATGTTCGCGAAACCCATTTCTGTAAAATATCTGTTCAGCTTATCTATTTTGCCAATTACTAATATTTTATTGTTTACAAAAAAAAAATGACGAATCAAGGCCAATTGAGAAAATATTTGTTTTTTGAAATAAATGAGGTTATAAATTCTTAAATTATAACATGTTATAAATTGTTAAAATAAGAATAAAAAGCACTATTTGGCTGCGTAAAAATCCAATATGGCGTCCATATAAAAAAATTAAGTTGATGATGATTCTAAAAAGCCGAAACGTAGAAAATAAAAATTGAATCCATTTAAAATAAAAACATATATGTCACAACAATTTAAAATTTACATGTCAACATTTAAAACTTTTTGGAAGGACAACACACAATCTGTACATACTTATACGGGTAAAATATTACTATTTAGATTGGCTCAGGTATTGAGATGTTGGTATGTTTTTTTTAGGTGTTTGTGGTTTTTATTTATGTTGATAACAATTATTATAATTATATTTTTTCCCAAATCTGATTTTTACTTTAATTATAATTGTCAACACTTCTCGTAATTTAATTTATTACATTATAATAAATTTTACTTAAATTTTTTATATCGGTCCTGTCATTTGTTACATTTGTGTTTTTTTTTTAATGTAAAACATTTTCATAAATTCTCTTTTTTGATTATTAAATTCATTTTTAGTTATAACCTGAATGACATACAAAAATATTTTGTTGTTTATAATATGTTTGTAGATTTTCCGATAAACCTTGTATATATGGTATAGATAAAAAGTTGGTTCCATCTTTATATGGTTGATGTTGAGTATTATTATTTAATTTTTGTATTCGAGAATTGAATAATGCATTACTTAACTTTTTTGGATAACTATTTTTAATTAGTATATCCTTTGAGTATGTTTTAGATAATATATATTGATATAAATTTTAAATTGTAAAAAATCATCCACATTGTATTTCAAAAATTGTGTCTTAAATTAAACATTTTAAAAATAAAATATATTTGTTGTAGACATTAAGAAAGGTCAAACAACCCGAAACGTTTGTAAGAAAAATTCAAAGGAAATGAAAACTCTTTTTAATTAAAAATAAAAAAAGAACCACTATGCCCAAGAAAATATAAAATAATATTTTATAAATGGTTTGAGAAAAACACCTTTTAAGTATATTTTATATATATATATATATATATATATATATATATATATATATATATATATATATATATATATATATATATATATATATATATATATATATATATATATATATATATATATATATATATATATATATATCACAAAAAATAAAACACATTTTTTCCCAAAAGTATAACGTGGTTGTTTGTCATAAAGCACATAATTTAGTAAACTCGTTATTTACACCTTTAAAAGCCCAATACCAAAGAAAAAAGGTCAAACTAATTTACCCATTCCATGCCTAAATTGTCCTAAAAATATATTGGAATGACGACACAATGCTTAGAAAATAGACTAAACGGACACAAATATACCAAAAATGCTTCAACTGCCCTACATAAACACGAATCTCAAACAAAGCATGAATTTAATTTTAAAAACTAAAATACTGTCACAAGATTCTAATTACAAACTAACAATCAAAGAAATGATCGAAATAAAAAAGAGAAAGAAGCTGTCAATGACAAAAGATATTAACAATCTTAGTCAAATCTATTTTAATTTAATCAATCCATAAATGTTTTACAATCAAATATTAATACACTTATCACACTGTATAAACAATATTTATAACACGACCACTTCCTTATACACATATCGAAAAACAAATATGCAAATAGCAAGCCTTTATCTCTTTTTGTTCCTTTTAAAAATAAAAAAAAATATCGAAAAATTAATCAAACGGACATAGATTTAAAATTCTTTTTTAAGTTATAAAAATGTAGTCAGAACTCCAAGGTAGGCATCCTTTTTTAAATTAATTTTATTATGTACCTGATTTTGTGTTAAGATAGAACTTTTTTAAAAATGTTGATTTTAAAATTTGTAATTGTTCATGGTTTACACTAATCTTTAAACTCTAAAAATATTGTGTGATGTTCTGTTTTTTAAATTTTGTTTTGATTTTAATTTTATTTTTTAGATACTTACGCTTGAAAAAGCACAATAAATAATGTGGGAAAAGTTGCAATAAACTACCACCATTTGCTTTATTAACCTATTCCCAAGAATAAAAAGGGGAAAAATATATATATATATATATATATATATAAAATATATATATATATATATATATATATATATATATATATATATATATATATATATATATATTATATATATATATATATATATATATATATGATGTAATATTTTGTTCCGGAAAAAAGCCAAATAATTCAATTTCATTTCAATTTAATTTAATTATCGAATATTTTTTTGGTAAACTAGATGCCTTCGTAAGATCAGAACCGGATATTCCTACAACTGTTTTTTCTCAAATCGTTCACTAACTAACACCAAATCTTCGATACGAAAACTTGTACCTTGTAAAAAATGATTGATTACGCTTATTTTTTTCTATTTTTTTTCGTGGGTACCGCTGTCAAAAAGTAATTAATGATTTAGGAGACCCGGCTATAATTTCCATAGGTTAGATTATTCGGTTTGAATTTTAATAATGATTATATGAGACAGGATTTTTTTTTGTTAAATAATAGCGAGGCAAAAAGTATGTAGGTTACATTATTAAATCATTTTTTTCGAATGGGAATTGTGTCGATTTTGATTAAGGTTATTGTAGCGTTTTTAAAAGCTATCGGACCACATCATTTTTATTTATTGTCATAAAACAATATTTATATGCATATAATTAATCATTTTTAGGACATGTTTTATAGTAATTAATTGAAAACAAATATAATATATTATTCAAACATTTTCTTCACAACCTTGTATTGTAAGCATAAGTAGAACGTTTAGAAAAAATTGAAATATTAGTTTTATTTTTCATTGGATAAAATTGTTGCACACAGGGTGTCTTTCAGGTTTGTTGCAACAATATTTAATAAAACTCTACAATTTCTCAAATAATTTTTTTTACAAGGCAAATTTTTTAATAATAATGGTGTCTATAAAAAAAGTCTCATTTAATGTATATTTGTTTAAAATTCTTATAAAAGTATAAAAAAACTTGTTAAGTTTTACACTACTATACAAACTTGCCCTTTTTAAATGCTAAATAAGATAAAATTAAAAAATTGGTTTGTCAATTTTCCCAACTTTATTTATAATCTAATTTTTTAAACACCCTGTATAATAAGTTATTAAAGTATTGTAAAAAATCTGTTAAAGTAATTTTTTTAGCAATAAATCCAAATTAGATTAAAGAGTATAGGTTTTTATAGCAAAAATTTATATTCATTTTGGAGCCTGCGAACCCACACACATATATATATATATATATATATATATATATATATATATATATATATATATATATATATATATATATATATATATATATATATATATATATATATATATATATATATATATATATATATATATATATTTTTTTATATATATATATATATATATATATATATATATATATATATATATATATATATATATATATATATATATATATATATATATATATATATTTATATATATATATATATATATATATATATATATATATATATATATATATATATATATATATATATATATATATATATATATATATATATATATATATATATATATATATATATATATATATATATATATTAACGTTTTTCTTTCGGTGACTCGTGTGTTGTTGTCCTGAAAAGGACAGATTGTTTGCTGACGTTTCGGCAAAATCACATTTGCCATTATCAAAGCTTAGAAGCTTACTGCTAATTGCATCCTGGGTGTAGTCGCTTATATCTTGTCCTGGGCAGGCGTCACGGTTGATTGGTTTTTACCTGTCTGTCTCGCTCGGCTGCGTGTTATTGGGCCTGTTGTCGTCGACGGGTGAGGGCTATTTGTATGTTGTTTATTTTCTCTGGTAGGTCTAATTCTATTGTTTATCAAGGCAATTTTCCAGGTATTTGGCAAACGTTGGCTGTCGTCACGGTTGTTCAGGTTTTCAGGTCTCTTTTCATTTCAACGGACTCCTCACACTTCTCTTCGGTAGGTTTTCGCAGGTAGCAAGCATCCTAGTGTTGGGAAAATCGATTTTGTGTCCGGTGTTTAGAATGTGGCGTACTAAAGAAGAAGTTGTTGTTCTGTTCTTTACTTCGTTCATGTGTTCATCTCTCCTTGCGCTAATTTTTCTGTTGGTCTATCCGATATAAGAAAGGTTGCATTGTTTGCAGGGTATTTCGTATACACCTTGATTTTCTAAGGGATTTTGTCCTTTGGTGTTGGTAGAATGTCTCTGATTTTTCTGCTGGTCGTGTAGATGGGGTGATGTTGTGTCGTTTGAGTACTTTGCCAATTTTGTCTGTTATTCCTTTTACATAGGGTATAAGGGCTTTATTTCTCTCCTTTCGTTTGCCTGCGGTTTCTCTTTTCTTTTGAGTGTGCGTTGGATCGTTTGTTTTTTATATCCATTTTGTATTAAGGCGTCTTCAAGTTTGTTCATTTCTTCCTCAAGGTGGTCTGCATCTGTCAGTAACTGGGAGCGGTGCGTTAGGGACTTTACTACGGCAAAATGTTGAAGCGTGGTGGTGCGAGTCGGCGTGGAGATATCTATTGGTATGGGTAGGCTTGCGATAAACTGTGTGTCCAAGTCTTCCATTATTTTCTTTCAGAGAATGTCCAAGAAGGGTAATTGTCCTTTTTCCTCTATTTCCATGGTGAACTTGATCTTTGGTTTGGCAAAGTACTCAAACGACACAACATCACCCCATCTACACGACCAGCAGAAAAATCAGAGACATTCTACCAACACCAAAGGACAAAATCCCCTTAGAAAATCAAGGTGTAACGAAATACCCTGCAAACAATGAAACCTTTTTTATATCGGACAGACCAACAGGGAAAATTAGCGCAAGGAGAGATGAACACATGAACGCAGTAAAGAACAGAACAACAACTTCTTTAGTACGCCACATTCTAAACACCGGAACAAAAATCGATTTTCCCAACACTAGGATGCTTGCTACCTGCGAAACCTACTGAAGAGAATTGTGAGGGAGTCCGTTGAAATTGAAAAGACCTGAAAACCTGAACAACCGTGACGACAGCCAACGTTTGCCAAATACCTGGAAAATTGCCTTGATAAACAATAGAATTAGACCTACCAGAGAAAATAAACAACATACAAATAGCCCTCACCCGTCGACGACAACAGGCCCAATAACACGCAGCCAGCGAGACAGACAGGTAAAAACCAATCAACCGTGACGCCTGCCCAGGACAAGATATGCGACTACACCCAGGATGAATTAGCAGTAAGCTTCAAGCTTTGATAATGGCAAATGTGATTTTGCCGAAACGTCAAACAAACAATCTGTCCTTTTCAGGACAAATACACGAGTCACCGAAAAAAAAACGTTAACATATATATATATATAAAATATATATATATATATATATATATATATATATATATATATATATATATATATATATATATATATATATATATATATATATAATATAATATATATATATATATATATATATATATATATATATATATATATATATATATATATATATATATATATATATATATATATATATATATATATATATATATAAAAGCTTTTAAAAAATTGCTGACATAATTTAAAATTCTAAAACAACTGCTCTAACATGGTGAGAGAAATATAAAAAATTTAAGTGTAAGGCGCAAAAAGTTTTAGGAAAGAAAATACGCAACGTGTTGAGTCGTTTTTTGGCTCAAATTGAACCGGAAGTACTCTTTAATAGCTGGTGAGATTTGATTATAAAATCCAACATCGCGATTCCAATACGGCCGCGATAAAAAATTCAAAATGGTGTACATTTTTTAAAAATTAACAATTTTAAACCAAATTTGGTATATGGAAGTTTTTGTGGTCGCTGATCATGAATCCTTGGTCGGATTTACAAAATTCAAGATGACGGACAAAATTCTCAAAAATTAACCGATATTCTTGAAATTTAGTACATGGGGTTTTTGGGGTCGCTTGTAACGACTTCTGGGTTGGATTTACAAAATTCAAAACGTCAAATCCAAAATGTGAAATATCTACAGCCAGATTTTATTTATTATTTAAAATTTTGAAAATCTGAACACGAATTTGTAATCAGCAACTCCAAAAACCCCCAAATACTAAATTTTTAGTAAATCGGTTAAATGCTAAAGATTTTATCCGTTATCTTGAATTTTGTAAATCCGACCCCGGACTTTTAACTGGTGACCTACAAAGAAATACCAATTTTAAGAAAAATCAGTTAATTTCTGAAAATTTTGTACAACACATTTTGGATGCGCCATCTTAAATTTTGTAAATCTAAACACGAATTCGTGAATAGCAACCCAAAAAATCCCCATATACCAAATTTGGTACAAAATAGTCCACCATATTAAAATTTCACCTCCATATTGGAACCGCCATGTTGGATTTTGTTATCCAATCACACCAGCTATTTTAAAGTACGTCTCAGGTTGTATTTAAGCCAAAAAACGACCCCATAGGTCGCGTATTTTTTGTTCTGAACCCTTTTTTCGCCTTACATTAAATTTTTTGTACCTTCCTAATTTTAAACATTTTGACATCTGAAAGGTTAAAAATAAATAAATAATATATATATATATATATATATATATATATATATATATATATATATATATATATATATATATATATATATATATATATATATATATATATATATATATATATATATATATATATATATATATATATATATATATATATATATATATATATATATATATATGTATCTCCAAATAGAAATTCAAATCATTAAACAACCGGGTATAAAGTTTGTTCATTTAATCAGAAAATAAAGTTTGTATGGTTACCATTTTTGGTAACATATTATATTTGTAAATGAATATTTCAAAATTTTGAAAAAAGCTGCACATGAACGAGTAACTCATAAGGTAATTAATATTTTAGTTTATTAAAAAATTCTCTATATCATTCACATATTATTTTTTTAGTCAGTTAACTATTTATTTCGTTTTTGATGTCAAATATGTGATAACGTCATACCTGCTTGAGAGTACTTGTAACAAAGAAAAAATCATGTAAAAAGTCAGTAATATGCATTTATTTACAACCATGTATGTATTGTTGACATTACTAACCCCATTAAAGATTTGGAAGTGTCCCATTACCTACTTTTACTTCCCAAGCTCATTTCTCCCTTAAATTTAAAAAATGTAAACTTTAAACGTCTCAAAAAATGTGCAAATGTGACTTTTTAAATTTTTAATCGGTAATAAAGTACTACAAAATTACAGATAATTCGAACTACATTAAAATATTTATTAAAATTAATTGTACATTTAATTATTATAAGAATAAATCGATCTTTTCAAGCCAGAGTCCTCAATGGTAATATCTTTGATTAAGTTTATTTGATGTTTATTGGTTGACGAGATTTGTAAGCTAGATGAAGCTATTGACGACATTACATGAGTGGACACCATTGGCGCTGTTTTAATTTAGTTCTTTATTGAACAATCCACATAACCTTCACCCACAGTACTGGATTTTTATCCTCCCAACCTTTTTAAATATATATATATATATATATATATATATATATATATATATATATATATATATATATATATATATATATATATATATTTATGATAGCATTTTTTGTTTCACTGTAAAAATTACAATTTTTTAAATACAAAATATATTTTAAAAATTAAACTGACACAATAACACTCTGTTAACTACTCATCTTAAATTGCTTAAAGTAGGTCCTTAAATACTTAACTAATGCTAAATCAGTAGCCTTACCCTGTAGAAGTAAAGAATATATTAACTAAACTTGCACATGTATAAGTTACACAACAATTCTTGATGTCTTTTAAAGAAGGCACTATTAGGCGCGCGGCGTATATGTTCTTATGGCCTTTTGGATTTATTTTTTTATCTTTTTTATAATTTTACACACTTCATTTTATTTTAAATTTAAGAAAAATATATTTTAAAAAAGCTAATTATATTTTTATCATTTTGCGTCAAGTTTTCTTGTCGACAAAACGGGCTCGAAAGAAACGAGGCGTGACAGATAGTATACAACAATTAAAACAGGAATATAATATTTTACATTAAGCATAAAAAATTATAAAACATCATAATTAACCCGAGCCCACACACAACGACTACAAACTTTAATTCGGCATTTCTATTTATCATTTCATTCCGCTATTTTAAATTATTTTAAAATTTACGTTGAAATCGGGCGGGCCACCAAAGAAAACAAACGATGCGTCCAAAATTAAAATAAGAGAAGTAATTTCTGAGACTGAAAACAATAAAAAAGGTGAAAATTGTTTCTTTAGAATGGTTATGAAATGAAGGAAGTTATGACCACCTTGGTCATTAACAGTTAAGATGAAAATTTTACTGTAATTTAATACAAGTAAAAAGTAATTTGGACATGAAAATACCAGTTAAGAGATACTTTGTAAATGTACTAAGTGACCAAGAAAGGTAAATACAATTTCATTAATATTTTGCAAGCTTCAGCCTTTTTCACGACGTATTTTTCCGGTTTTTACAAGCTTTTATTTAACTTGCAATATTTGTATGTAGGGTTGCCGCGAGACACGAGATACGAGACGTCTCGTCTAGTCTTGTCTCGTCTCGAAGCCATTTTGTCTCGTCTCGACAGCATTTTGTCTCGAATTTCGAGACGAGACGAGACGAGATAAAATCCTTCGAGACAAGCTCGAGACGAGACGAGACGAGACATCTCGAAAAATTTTAATAAGTTAAAACTTAAGTGAACTAACTGTAATAAATCTCCAACAATATATTTCTAGTTCTTAAGAATTATACAGGTTGTTTAAGATTTAGTGTTACAAACTTCGACAGCAGTTGGATCTTGCAAAAATAAGTTTCTATAAACATAGGTCAAGAAATGCATCGTTTCAGAAATACAGGGTGTTAAAAAAGAAGCTAAAATTAATTGCTTTAAAAAGTATATCACCCTGTGGTTTTATTATTTTTTAATTATTTTGAATATTTCACTTATGTACATATTTTCCCATAGGAGAAGTGGTATTATGGAAAAATTACAGCGGAAATTCCACGTCGTCTAGGCAACGTGGTTTTTCCACTTACTGTCAAATTGACAATACGAAATTTTTAAATAATAATGACTTAATTTTAAGTTTATAAACTTTATCTACGTTTTTGATTCGTGAAAGATTCTCCCTAAATACCGCTTCTGCTTTAAAATTAACCAGATATTTTTTTACTCATGCGTGTTTTCTTTAAAAATTTCACTTGCCCCTCGGACTCGTAAAATTATGAAAAAACACGCTATAGTGAAAAATTATCGGTAATTTTTAAGCACTCGTGGTATTACCCCCGATAAAACAACTTAAAATACAACTATTTTGTCTCTTGATTTTTATTAAATTTTGATTTGCTTTCAAGAAAAAAATTTAAACCGATTCTTTTTTTATACCTTTTTTGAAAAGTAGAAGTTTTACTTTGTCTTTCGAAAAAAACTCAAATAACGAAAAAGTTGTATTTTAGATTGTTTTAAAAAATTATGTACAATTAAAGCTTCTTTTTAACTTTAGGACCCTGCGTATTTCCAATTTCAAAACGATGCATATCCGAACTTATGTTTATAGAGACTTTTTTTGCAAGATCTAACTGCTGTTAAAGATTTTAAAACTATTGCTCAAACACCCTGTATAATTATAAGAAAAATTTCTAGAAAACATTTTACCTGTGTTTTGTAATAGAGTTTATGACTTATGTTCCATTATCTTTTAGATTTTTTTTTCTATTTTGTGGACATTTTTGTGTCACTTATATGTTCTATATTTTTATTTTAAATAAAAAACAAATTATTAGGTTCATTATTTTATTTTTAGTTGCATATTATGGGTGTCCGTAAAGTCTGAAATCACCAATTTTTTGAGAAAACTACACAATTTTAAGAAAAGCTCAATCACGTCAACTTTTCTTTACAAGGCGTGTTATAAAAAAATATAAGCATTTATACAGAGTGTTACATTTAAAAAAATATTAATTCACCTTCTTACTTCTAACAAGCTTTAAACACAAAAATGAAGTAAGGAAAAATGTCAAAACATTTTAAAAATGCAACCGCTCTATAGACCTTTAAATAGTAAAAAGCATGCAAAAACTATTGCCGCATCCCGAATAAAACGATGTGTCGGCAAAGTATACAGGCGGCGCGGCGGCACTTTTTGATGCCTATGCAGAGGGTTGTTTCTGAATGTTTTTCTGTTAGTTAAGGATTTGCCGCTATTTTGTTTTAAAAAGTTTTAATTTAAACTAAAAACAATGCATCCTTCTTAAAATACATACCAGTTTGCAGCAGATTTTGCAATTAGTTTGTAGGTATATAGTGTACAGGGTGAGTCAACGATGACGAGGAGTAAGTAGTTTAATGCCTTGAATATAAGATGTGTGGATAATGTGCTTATGTAAGTATTAGGTATATGGTTAAATAGTATGTTCAATTTTAACGATATTTTGAATTAGACAGGGCACGTATAATATAAAGTATTAGGGTGCTACAAAAGTAATTTTTTAAAATTTAAAATAGAATACCTATACCTACTTATATTTTTACAGTTTTGGATTCTATTTATTTAATTCTAGACATTCCTATACCTACTTTATATTCTATACCCAGAAAGTTACGTAGGTATAAGAATATTGTCATTTAGGATAGTTTGGGTATACTTAATTATTATGAAAAAAGTTAAAAATTGGTAAAAAAAATTGAGAATGAACATTTCTAGAATTAAACAATGGAATTAATAATGTAATGATAAAATATGTGTGTTCCATTTAAAAAATATGTCTTTTTATTACCACCTTGTGCACTGTGCAGACATAAAAATTAGTTTAAAAAAGGTGTAACATGTACCTAAAAATAAAAATCGACGATTTTATTAACTTCCGATCTAATTTTTATTGAAATTATCCTATACATTACTAATGCACTGTATATTGAAATTAATTTAATTGAAATAAACCAAAACAACTCGAGACAAACGAGACAAAACGAGACGAGACGAGAAAACGTTTGTCTCGTCTCGTCTCGACCCTTGTCTCGTCTCGTCTCGAAATATATTATCTCGAAATTTCGAGACGAGACGAGACAAGGCTTTATCTCGTCTCGTCTCGCGGCAACTCTATTTGTATGTATGTACTTTATAATAAAATATTATACAATAGATATTAGAGATTAAACATACCGGGTGCTACGTCATCTAGCGGAACATAGGAAATCCCATGTAAATTTTGACTCCTCTGTACAGTTTACAGAAAAAATGTAAGACACTTTTTGAAGAGACCAATCTGACAAGCCCTCGTGCCAAGTTTCAAAAATTTTAATTAGCGAATCTTGAATTATTCAATTAAATGTAATTGCAAAATTACCAAATTTTCTGTTCAGGTAAAACCAAACCTGCACCAGTAAAATGAATATTGTCCCTGACATGAGGAAAAGTGTTAATAAATTAGTGATAGTCGGTATTTGAAAAAAATATATATAAATTATTCAATCGACGAAAAAGTATCCATAATTAAGTGGCATTATGCGGGAAACAGTTTAAAGCAGTATCTGAAATGTTTTTAGTTTATTTTCCCACCAAGCCCATTTCGTCCATTTCAACTATTAAACGTATTGTCAGTAAATTCGAGTCCAAAGGTACCGTAATAAATAATTTTAAATGTTCAACTCAGAATATCTAAAATTGTACGAGGGTTCTTGGGCACGAGGTAAATAAACATCATACAACGGTATTGCGCACTTTGAAAAAACACAAATATTATTCGTATAAATTCGAAAAACATCAAGAGCTGCAGGAAGAAGATAAAGAGCAAAGAATGGCATTTTGTTTTGAAATGATGAAAGAGCAAATAACGATAGGAATTTTTTAAGAAATATTTGTTTTACCGATGAATGTACATTTACCCTCAACAATGAACCAAATGTTCAGAATTGCCGATATTGGAACCAAAAAAATAAACATCGCTTTGTTCATACTTGGACACAATATCCCCAAAAAACAAATGTATTCGTAGGAATTATCGGACACCATATCATTGGACCCTATGGACTATAACCTGACAGCAGAAATCTATTTGGACTTATTTCAAAATCAAATTGGCCTCGCCTTGGAAGAAATTGTTTGGGAAGATCAAAGTATCTGATACCAAATGGATGGTTGCCCCGACCATAATGCCCGTATGATTAGAAAGTACCTGGAAAATGCTTTTAACGGCAATATTAGTGGTCCACGGTACCGGATACTTTGGCCAGCCAGGTCACCTGATCTTTTACCAAATGACTTCTTTCTGTTGGGTCACTTAAAAAGTGTCATTTATAAAAGTGTAAAATTTGAGAATCTAAAGCAGCTACAAAACGCTATATCGTTAGAATGTAATAAAATTTGGTAATATCAACTTATCAACGTTAGAAATGAATTTAATGATCGGTTGGGATATTTTTTAGCTGTTAATGGGGGGGTTGTTTGAACATTTAATTAATTAATGTTTTTATGTAATTCTCTATTATTTTTAAAAAAGTTTTTGTATTTTATTTTATTTTATATTTCCACACCTAGTAAAATATTAGGAGTTCAGTTCTCTCTTTTTTTCGGATCTATTTTCGATCTTCTGAGTTAAACATTTACAATTATTTATTGCTATAGCTTTGGACTCGAATTTACTGACAATACGTTTAATGGTTGAAATGGACCAGATGGGAAAATAAATTAAAAATATTTCAGGTACTGCTATGGGTTTAATTAAATTCTAGTATGATAAAATTATTTTTTTAATGATCGATAGTAATAATTGTTATTAGTTAAACCTAATTGTTACATTAAATAAAATGTTTAATAAAAAATAATGTTAACGTGTCTTTTACTTTGAATGTAATGGTTGTGAGATTAATGAAACAAAAAAAAAACATTCCTTGTATTCGGCTGTACGTCAGATTTGACAAAGCCTTAAAACAAATTGTTTGCTGGTGGCTGGTGTCTGTTTGGTTTTACCTGAACTAGGGATGCGCGATGTTCATCGATGGTCTAAAAACATCGATGGTTGGTTGATCGATGATCGATGTTTTGCCATCGATGGTCGGGTATCGAAAACATCGATGATAACATCGATGTTGCCTTCTAACATCGATATTTTTTGCAAAGGTAAAAAAAGTAACATTGTTTTAAAAACAAATAATCTTAGGGATATACTACAAGCTTTTATGATGTGTCTTTCTTTGTTATGTAAAGCTTGGTAAAGACATACACGATGATAAACAGTTTGCCCATTTATTTATAAATAAATAATAATTAAAAGTTATATAAGATTCAAGAAGTCTTTTTAAAAAAAGTACAAAAATTTTAAACATACTTTTAAAACTGCTTTAAGCAAACTGAACCTCGCACTTTATTTATACATACTGTATTATTAGAATTAATATTATTGAACAAAATTAATATTATTGAATTATTAATGTAATTAATTGATATAATTCAATATTATTATTTATTCGACAAAAATAAGTAGCCACCCCTGATAATGAATATTTCTTAATTCCTAGCCGCACTCCGCTAAAAGATCATAGTGTCGCGGTTTTTTTGGCGGCGCCTTTGAAGTTGGCGGTACGCTATGGTAAAAATAGCTGGTGGCAGAAAAACGCTTCTACATATCCCACTCTAGCCACAATTGCACCGAAGTTTTTGTCTGTTATTGCAACTTCCGTTCCATCAGAACGTCTGTTTTCAAAAGCAGGGCAAATAGTAACTCAGCAGCGAAACAGGATAAAGGGAAAATTATTATCAAAAAAATCTTATTGGGATCTTTTTTTATACATAATATAATGTTTTCAGTTTTTTTAATTATCCTTTTTACTAAGAGTTTCGCTTTATTTTAAAAACATGTATTAATTCTTTTACATTTAAAATAAAGCTGTCTTCAGTAATATTGGTAGCTTTATTGCTAATAATGCTAATAGACCATGAACGAACCATCGCATCGTACCATCGATGTTAGAAAAACATCGATGTTGTATATTCGATATATCGTTACCATCGATGGTCAGGTTTCGATGTTGCCATCGATGTTTAACATCGATGTTTGGCTTTGATGTCGCATCCCTAACCTGACCAGACAAACAAAAATAAATATTTATAAAACTATTATAAGACCAGTTGTAACTTATGTTAGCGAAACATGGACCATGACTGTACAAGACACGTTACTACTTAATCGTTTTGAAAGAAGGACCCTCAGAAAAATATTTGGAACAGTCTGGGATCAACAAGCATTGCGGTATAGGATGCGCACGAACAACGAGGTATATAAACTATATAATAGTCTAAGTATAGTTTAAGAAATTAAGTCAAGCAGATTAAGATGGCTGGGACATGTCCAGAGGAGTAATGACTTAAGGCTTACAAAACCCAGCTTACCTGGGGCGGTAGTGAGCGATCTCCTGGTCAGTCTCGGAATTTGGTTTGGTATACCGATGGATCCAAGACTGACAATGGAGCCGGCGCAGGAATACATGGTATGACCCCTAGGTTTAATGCTTATGCTTCCCTGGGGAAATATGCCACTGTTTTCCAGGCGGAAATATATGCCGTTGAACTTTGTCTGCGAGAGAACTTGAGGAGGAGATATAAGGGCAGGGACATTACTATCTTCTCTGATAGTCAAGCGGCCATAAAAGCTTTGGCATCTCAACAAGTCAACTCAAGGTTGGTTTGGAACTGTCTGCAATGCCTCCTAAACCTGGCTAACCACAATAAAGTTACACTTTCCTGGGTGCCAGGACACAGGGGAATACAGGGCAATGAAAATGCAGACTCCCTGGTCAGGCGAGGCAATACCAAAAGCCTCGGTTCGTGGCTACATGACTCGGTGGATTCAAACACAACATCAGTCATACTGGAACCACATTCCAAGGCAAAATCACACTAAATCAATGTTGGACTCACCATCGAAAGCATTGACAAGTGAACTACTAAAACTAAATAGGAATCAGATTAGAATAGTGACAGGATTAATAACCGTACACTGCACCCTAAGAAAACATATGCACACTATGGGCATCTATAGAGAAGAACCCATTTGCAGACTATGTGACGAAGAGGAAGAGACAGCCTCTCACATCATATATGAGTGCCCTGCACTTACCTACTGGAGAACAAATCAAAACCTCATGGTGGACACTAACCACCAGGAGGCTGGAGACCAGAAAAGAACAGTAAAAGGGCTACTACGCCTGTCTAAGGTGTCAAACCTTTTTAACTGAAACAAATACACAAGAGATACAACAAGCCCTGTAGGCTGCAGTGTCGAGGCGGGCAAAACCTCCACTTGTGTATTTAGTTTATCAATCAATCAATCAATCAATGACTTAAGGCTAATTAAAATGGTCAGGGAAGAAACCCCAAAACTTCGATGGCGGGATAATATCAGCAAGAACCTTCAAACCTTGGGGGTGCTCGATTGGGAAGAAGTCACACAGGATCGGAGAGAATGGAGGAGAATTGTTGAGGCGGCCAAGACCCACCCCGGGTTGTAGAGCCATGGATTGGATTGGAACATGATTGTGTTTCGGAGGTTTTAAACTGGACAAGATTTTAGGCGCCTCAACCTAAGATTAGTTTAAAGGCTTGTGAAAGAAACATCTGCATTGACCTGCGCTTGCTTTTCAAATCAAATTTACAGGATGGTTTAAGTTTGGAATTTTTGCAATTATATTTAATTGAATAATTCACGATTCGCTTATTAAAATCTTTTGAAACTTGGCACTAGGGTTTGTTAGATTGGTCTCTTCAAAAAGTTATCTTACATTTTTTCTGTAAAATTTACAGAGGAGCAAACAATGGACCTCCTTAAAATTTTCTTGGGATTTCCTATGTTTCGCTCGGCGACGCACCACCCGGTATATTTGATGCACGGCCAAATATTGTTTCTCTGAAAAGTACACCATGACCTCAAAAAGTTTGGGAACCCCCGGTCCAATAAATGCAATAAAAACAAATTGTTAAAAAAGGCAGCACCTGAAAACTTTTGATTTATCGAATTCAAAATACCCCATTACTGCTTAGTAAATAAACACTACGTCAGTCACTCTTAATTGTTGATCTCGGCATTATATGTATTTATTTGTTTTCTCCGGTGGGTGGCATGAAACGGCTCGTGGACCGTGTACAGATATTCAATTACGACATTTCACAGTAAATCGTAGAATAATGTAAACTACCGTGTAGAATAATAAATAGAATAACCGAATAAATGACACTTGTGTGATGTTGTCTTTGTGTGTGGGCAACAGGTATTGTCACGATTTAATTAACGTATCGTATGCAGTACGTATTATTTACATTAAAAACCGATTAATAAAAATTTATTTTTGTTTTGAGGAGAGCGTGATACGAAATTTGATATTGTTGCCGGTGATTTATTATGTGGTACCACGTTATTGATATTGACGTATAATGTAGAAGTGTGGAGGGAATATTTGAATAAAATAATAATAAATTATAATCGGGAAGGTATTGAGTTTTTACCGGATAAGGGAAGTAGTATGAAAAATTCTCTGCTTAACAATGAAGATACACATTTTAGATTTCAAAAATATTTTTATATCTTAAAGTCATGATTCTTGTCACCAAATTACTCTTTTATAGCAATGTTGCCTGTAAAAAAACGCTTACCAGTGAGGAAGATTTTCAGTTTTGAGAAAAAATCCAGAAAATTGGAGGGGTGTCAAATTGGAGAAATAGCGATGGGTCAGCTGCCTATTGTTTGGATCTTCCCATTTTTCCATTGACTAATAGTTATTTTTGTGTAAGGAGTGCGATTTCTGCGGGCCGAGCGTAGCGGAGCCCGCAAAGTAGCCCGAGCTACACAAAATGAACTTTTCCTAACGTGCTCAATACAAGGTTTTTTTTTTATTTTGAATGAAACTGCTTTTATTACAAGAAAATGAAAAAACTTCGATATTATAGTTTTTCGAACCCTGTATTTAGTTCGGTTGCGGCGTCGTTAGTGACATAGTTAGTGTCACAAATGTTTTTTCTACTACTGTATAAATAAGAAAACTTTGTGATCCTAGCAACGCGAATGATAACGAAAGAAAACCTTCGTGTTACCTGGTTGCTAAGCGTTGCTAGCTACGAAAGTAATATTTTCAGCGCCTGGACAAAAAAGTAAGAGTAAAAAAAAGAAAATATGCTTGTGGGAAATATTAGGATTTATTTATAAAAAGTAACTAATTTATGACAAAATATTTTAAAAAACTAGGTTAGGTATTAACATTAAAAGTAATTGTGCAATTTGTGCAATTAGCAAAAGAAATTGGAGGAATAATACTTGAATTAACAATTTTTAAATTTGTTGTTGGGGTATCGTT